>JAQIXW010001450.1:0-19358 GCA_034700685.1 Willowsia buskii | reverse complement strand
ATGCTGAGGTGGTGGTGGGGATTTGGAGGTCAGCGGTGATCAGTGCGCAATCCAGATACAACATAGTGGTTGGAAGGAGCGTATTAATTGAATATTCGCCAATTCCATATACTTGTAAGTTTTTAATATTTTGAAGCATCAAATTAAAATCAAATGAATTCCATTTGAGAGTCAGTGGTTGTTCGGATGTAATCAAAAAATTGTGTTGTTCACTTTTTCGTGCTAAAGTTCCCATAGGGCTTGCCCCTTGATTGTTTCAAATCAGTAAAATACTCGTCATTTTCTATAATTGGAGTAAAATGTGTTGTGGATGATTAGTAATTTTTAAAGCATTGCAGACTGCTTAAAATTTTTATGTAATTTGATGACCAATGTTTATTTATTTTCAGAGACATGCCGACGTGAAGATGACATAGAAAACTCTGCTCACGTTTTTCTGATATTATCAACTTTCCGTTTGCCAAACACTTCTTCTAAGGGAGACTCCTAGTTCTGTGATTAACATCTTGGAGGAATGAGTCAGCAATTGAATTGCCGTGACCCGTTCTTCAGTAGTGCGCTTAATTTGCAGACCTAACGGGACAGGATCAGTATTTTAATGGACATGGAATACTCATCACAGGAAATGATGGATGTGTCATCATCTCAATCGTCATCACAAAATCATACAGTTAATGACACCGACATGCCATCGCAGGGTAGTAGTTCGCAGAGTCAGAGTCAGGATAAAGAGGACGGTGCAGATTCGGATGAAAGCTTATCATTAGCTGTTCAAACAAAACACATACTCGGATGGGGAAGTACAGTGAATGGAGAGCTTGGCCTCGGTGGGATTGAGGAGGACTCTGTAGATACTCCTACAAAAATTAGTTTTGTTCGTAGAATAAGGACCGTGGCTTGTGGGGAGTCCCACACTATATTTGTTTTAAATGATGGTACCTTATGGAGCTGTGGTTGCAACGATCATGGTCAACTAGGTCATGACAAATGTCGCACGCGTCCAGAGCAAGTGGAGGGTTTGACAGGAAGACAAATCGTAGCTGTTAGTGCCGGATACGCGCATAATTTAGCTATTGATAGCTGGGGTACTCTGTTTAGTTGGGGCAGTGATAGTCATGGACAACTGGGCCAGCAACTGGAACCCAACGGCGAGAAGCTAGTAAACAGACCAAAAATAGTCAAGTCAATGGCAACGAAAACAGTGGTCCAGGTGGCTGCTGGTTTCTTCCATTCTGTGGTGCTCACCAGTGCCGGAGAGATCTACACGTGTGGCTCCAACAGCCACGGACAACTAGGACTAGGATATGCTAATGGTCCTAATCAAACCAAGTTTTGTTTAGTGGAGCTTCTGTTAGGATTACCTACAATATTTGTTACCGCTGGGGGCTTTCATTCCTTTGCGCTTAGCGTCTCTGGCTCTGTCTTCGGATGGGGGAAAAATAACGCTGGCCAGTTGGGGGTTGGGGATACAGATGACAAGTGCCAGCCAACTCAGCTTACCACGCTTAGATCCCTTGGAGTTCGTTACATCACTGCTGGAGCAGATCACACAGCTTTCCTTACCCAAGATGGAGGTCTGTTTTCTGCTGGACATGGTGCCTACGGACAGCTGGGACATGGCACTTTATCGAACGAAGTGCTTCCCAGGAAAATTCTTGAATTTGGAAAGGTTGTCACCCAAGTAGCTTGTGGGAGGTGTCACACTCTGTGTTGGACGAATGACAGGCTATATTCATTTGGACTCAATTCCAGCGGCCAACTTGGCTTCTCGGGCGGTTACAGAAATACTCCTGTGCATGTGAAAGCAATGAGCTGCATAGTAAACAGTATATTTGCTGGAGGTGACCATTCTATCGTTCTCGTTGATCCATCGGAAGCTGCAATGTTTGAAACAGATGTGCGTAGTTTAGAACCGGCAGCGAGCGTTGATTACAGAGAGTACACTGTAGATAAGCAGATTCTTAGTCTTACGGACGACTTTGTTACGCAAATGTGTTCATCGACTGAACCTGTTGATCAGGAAATCATGTCCTTGGTAAGATTTTTATACAAATTGCTTACTGTATTATATTTGTAAAAATGTAAATTGGAATAACCAAATGTAATATTGTTCAATGTTTTATTTCCTTAGACTGAAATTCTCTTTGCTGCACCTGGGTGTTGGAACGCTTCCTTTCTTCTACCGAATAAGCAGCATATTCCATGCACATGGAAGAATATGGGGGTGGACTTAAACCTAGCCGAGTCAGTTCTTTCCAAACTAGGAAATATCAAAGCAGAGGGTCTCCGTGAACTGATTGAGCAACAGTTATACTTGGAAATGCTCCCTAAATTACCACATCAGTTGAAGCACGTAGAAATACTCCGAGTCTACGTATTACTTCCATTAGTACCTAATTTTTATATAACGAGTGGTCACGGTCCATCCACCAACATGTTGCCCATAATTTACGCAGATCGGCTGCAGTCATTAGCTCCTCCGCTTGTGTCAGTGGTAACCCGGTGGCTATACAATTCGCCGAAGGAGCATCTTGTTCGAATTATTTCGGTGTACAAAAAGACAATTATTTCCGTCCTAGACAATACAAACCAAACTCAGGCACAGGTAATAAATTTGAATGATTGATACAATTGATTATTATGTGAACTAACCGTTGTATGTATTTTCATGTAATTTTTTTTCAATAATGTAGAGGGATAGTGGCCTTCGAATTTGCCTCAACTTTTTATCTCTGTTGAATAGTATGAATAAGAGTCAAATGCGTATTTCATATCATACTTTCACTATTCCTCAACTATCGTCAAAAGTAAGCCATTTTATCCCTAATGAATGATTCTCGATTACAAAAAATAATAATTTAATTGTTGATTATTAATTGTTTGTAATTTACAGGTGGATATACGTATGGATTATTTTCATTGGCTCAATCGCAGTAAAAATCAAAATCAGCAACGCCCGGTGCATTTCTGTGATTTTCCGTTCGTTTTTGACGCTCAAGCCAAAACCCTTCTGTTGCAGACGGACCAGTTACTCCAGATGCAAAGTGCTATGACCAAAGCTCAGACGCAGCTCATGAGTCTCTTCATTTTTCCTCAACTTGTTGATCCGAATGAAGTGCAATATCTTACGTTGACCGTGTCTAGGGATAATATAGTCCACGATGTGATGAATCAAATTTACCAGCTAAACACTCACGACCTCAAGAAACCACTCAAAGTTAAGTTTATCGGGGAAGAAGCGGAGGATGCGGGTGGAGTTAAAAAGGAGTTTTTCCTTTTGTTAATTCGTGAAATACTCGACCCCAAGTATGGTATGTTTAAGCATTACGAGGAATCAAGGCTGATTTGGTTTAATGAAGCTTCCTTTGAAGAGGACGTCATGTACTTCCTTATCGGACTCTTGTGTGGACTAGCTATTTATAATTTAATTATAATCAATATCCCCTTCCCGATTGCCTTGTACAAGAAATTACTCAGCGAAAAGGTGGAACTTAACGATTTAAAAGAATTGTCTCCATCAGAAGGGCGATCCCTTGAGCAAATTATGGAGTACTCGTAAGTTGCACGTATGCATATAAGAGTATTGGTGTAGAAAGTTGAAAATATCGTCGATAATAAAATTAATAAATGGAAAATCGATTTTTTGTAGGGATCCCGACTTTGAAGAAGTTTTTTCTCTCACCTTTGAACTGACTCGTGAAGAATTTGGTGCTGTGAAACTTGTGCCGCTAAAACCCGACGGTGGTAATATACCGGTGACACTTGAAAACAAAAGTGAATTTGTTGATCTGTACGTGTCCTACGTATTTAATGCTGCCGTGAATAAACAGTTTGATGCCTTCAAGAAGGGATTTGAGCGTGTTTGTGGCAGTACTGTTTTACAACTCTTCCATGCCCAAGAGCTTCAAGCCATGGTAAGTAGCAAAATATGTGAATGAAACTTTTGGAAGTAGCAATTCGGTCAGTCGATGATATGTTGAATTGTTGAATTATAATGGATTCTGTTGTAACATTATTTTTAGGTCACTGGAAACGAAGACTACGATTGGGGTGAACTGGAAAGGAATTGCAGTTACAAAGGCGGTTATACAGTGCACGATCCCAGCATCAAGCTCTTTTGGGAAGTGTTTCATAGTCTGACTCTAGAAGAAAAGAAGCAGTTCCTTCTATTTTTGACGGGTAGTGATCGAATTCCAATCTTAGGCATGAAAACATTAAAAATGTGCATACAGCCCACTGCAGATGAGAGGTTTTTGCCTGTTGGTAAGTTATTATGTGGTAATTTCAGGCTCATTTGTTTTTCTGAGTTTTCAAGACGGTTTGCCTATTAAATGTTGTTGTTTGAATATTTATTTTCCTCCAGCACATACATGTTTTAACCTACTGGATCTTCCCAGATATCAGACAAGAGAAAGGCTGAGATATAAACTGCTTCAAGCCATCCAACAAAATCAAGGATTTTCACTAGTCTGAGCTGAATTACCGTATTTTAACACAAAATATTTAGAAAGTACACAAGAAGTTCAATAAAGTATAATTATACTCGTCTTCGCCTTTCTACTTGTATGTTTCGTTAAATCTTTTAACGTTCAGCTTTGTGTTTTGTCTCGAATTAATGTCAACTTGTCGGACTGCTATTATTGTTATTGATTACTACTTTTCATTATTGTTGTTAACCTTTTTTCTTACTATATAGGCTTTAGTTTAACTTTAAGCAGTTGTCAGATAATTGAATAATATGTAATCTTTTAAAGTAGAAAACTTTGAAAGGTTTTCATAAAATTAAGTATGTAATCCTCGACAAGTACCTGCTCGCCTTGTTTAATGTTGTTAAAGTCAACTCAACAGTTCATGCTCCGTATTTCTTTTACTAACTTTATTATTCTGAATAGTAAGTGTTTATAGATGGAAACTGGAGAGAATAATTGTTTTTGAATCAACTAAATCGAATGAATGTTTTACAAAGATTTTGTAGTAATTCATTTCCCCCCAAATATTTAATGAATTTATATGCATATTAGCATTACTTGTGTATGGATATGCGATTTATTAGAGATAAATTTTCTGGTGATTATTTTTAAAACATTAATTATATGTGTAAAGCTTTATTTATTAGCCTGATCACTCATTAGGATGATCCTTGAAGATGCCTTAAAAAGAAAAGTCTTTGAAACTGACAATGGGAAATAATGTTTTCCTTTTGCAATATTGACTCTTGTTAGCCATCTATACATATTCAAGAATTACATTGTTACTCTGTTGATGCTGTGTGCTAAAATAATAATAATTATTATATAGCTCTTTCCATGTACAGCTTTCCAAAATTCATATACATACTGTTATTAGTTTTCACTGTTGACTACTAACACTTTTTACTGTCATATTTATCATAAGGTACCATTCTTCTCAATCAACTTGTCTCCTTTACATTTCTGGTTATATATTGTAATATGTAGTTTATTAAAGTATTTAACAAAAACCACCATACAAGTAATAAATTGCTCCTCCGCAAAATGAAAAAGACTTGATTAAATTTAACACGATATAGGTATATCGATAATATAAATAACAAAAAATATTATTGTTATATGAAAAGTGATTAATAAGGAGTGTATCGAAATAAAAATATTTCTTATTACTGCTTACACGATATTAGTTAAAGTTTACTTACGTCCATAGCCATGATGAACTTGCTGATTGCCTGTTCCGCTCCCTGCAGAAGCTGAAGCTGCAGAAATGCCAGAGCCTCCTGTGCCCAGTAACTGGTTGCCTCCAAAACTAGCAGAGATAGCTTGGGCCTGTGAGTGAGAGTTAGTCAATTGTTGAGATTGAGGATGGGGATTATAGTATTGAGGATGCCCTTGGTAGTAACCGTTCACTGGTGCAACGCCAGCGGGTTGAACGTAAACTGGGCGGTAGTAATGGGTGCCTAAATTTCCAATGTGAGGTGAGCGCCGTTGCCTTCTGAATGTGTAAATACCAGTGTTATGCTTGTTTTCATTTCCCTCGGATATCGAACTGGAATGGGATCCTGTCCCTACCACTTCATATGACATTACATTGTTGTAGTCTGCAAATTATTATAGAAAGTAATTATTATTAGTAAACTGTTTAAAAACGCAGTAACTGTTATATGTTGTCAAACCCTGTTCTCCAGAAGGTAAATGGTGATCAGCGCATGAGCCCTCGAGATTAACGGCGACAAAAAGTATGCATATGGTTAGACTTTGTATTTTATCCATTGTCACTGTTGACTGAATTTTAGAAACTGAAAAAGTAAATGCTGGATACAAATGAATACGCTGCTATACAAGTGAATCTACAAAATACTTTGGCTTTCTTGGAGTACTTTCCCAGTTTGAATGGTGATGTGCTGAAGTTTGCAGTAAGCTTATATATAGTACTGTTGTAGATCGAGGAAAGATTGCATATTATGATATGATATCCTTGAGAAGAGTAGTAATCTGGTGATTAATTTTATTTTCAAGTCTCGAATCCAGAAAAGTCAATTTGTCGATGCTTCCTCATATGAATCAGTCTTTTCACAGATAAATTAAACCCATGATTCCATTAAATTTCTTCCGTGAAACGCATATTCTCAACGAGATCCCTAATGGCTTCAGTGCTCTGACTAACTAGTATAATTCCATCATCAATCTGAAATCTGTCTGTAGAAGACAAAAGGGAGCCAAAGTAAGTAGATCTGCTTTTATGAGTGTAATACGTAGGCTTTCTAGGTATGAAGAAAGAACTTGCATAATGCACAAAGTAGAATATTTGTACTGTGAAGACGAACACGCATATTATACTATTTTTTACAGTTACAAATGGTCACTTGAAAAAAAACCAAATCCCGACTTCAGCTATACGTATACGTTTAATCATAATAATTATCAGCATAGAATAAAGAAAGATGATTGAGTTAGTATAAGCCAATAGAGCTGAATCAAAAAAATGTTAATAGTGTAGTAAAAGGTTTAACCTAGCTATTATGTTTGCCAGCGTCACGGCTCATTTTTATGCATGCAGCATGCAATAATTTTCTTCATTTGTGTCACTACTGGAGTCTGATTAATCGATTTGCAACGTTAACCTGGGAACATTGATTTCCACATGTCTGGAAAAGTAATATGAATGAGCATTGCGTTCTTCGTATTCACTGATGGATAGAAATTGATATTAGAACAAAGGTTGTTATTGACCAAACAAAGGAGCAAAATACAGGATATGGAACAAGAGGCTAACCTTTACTTTGCATTTGCGCTCCGAGGGAAACTTCATAAAATGAAACAGTGAGAATAATGGATAAAAGTGAATGATTATTGTGCAACATTAGCTAGCATATAAATAGCTTTTTATTTTACCAAAGAACCATAAAATAATCCAACTGAACAAAAGAATACTTTTGAATATTTCTTTAAAGAAATGAAACGCGCTGCAGGTACGAAAAATGCGGCTCCTGGAAATAAGTCTGCTTCTGCTCAAGGCAATCGAAATACAAAGGTTATCGAGCGAGATGGGAATGATCCCTCGGCTGAACCCGACGAGGGAGCGTAATTAAAGACATTTGTATCAATATTAATGTTAACTGATGCGGTTTTCCAACAACCATGCTTACTACCAAACCTTTCTAACGAAAACGTAACAATTTTAGAGCTGCAGCTGCTACCGCTGATGATGACGAGGCTATTGCAGCGTTCTTTCAAGAAGTGAAGCAGGAAGTAAGAAGTGCTCATGTTATTCGAAAAGTCAGTGGCTTTCAGGGATTAGAAGTTATTCGACTAGGACCTGATGTATGTTAATCTCCTTATTGAGCTTTCATAAAAGCATTTTAGTTCTGATTTTTAAGATACTTTAAATATTTGTATTAAAGCATTTTGTTTCGAATAATTAAAGTTTGTGGATGACGACTACTATGAATGCACACCAGTCCCATTATGGCAAAAGGCCCAGCCTGTGCTCAACTATGACATTTTCCTGGAAAGGACTGACGATGAGATCATTCAAATCGTAATCTATTAAAGATAATTAGATTTTTTAAGCTTGAGAAATGAAACTGAATACTTGTTTTGTTGCAATGCAGACACCGATCAAACCTCAAACATTCAGCGCTTTGTTTGCCTTTTATCGGGATCGGAGCCCTGCGCTAAACTGGGATCCAAACTTGACAGATCTGGAAGAGGACTGCTTTTACCAGGACTTGTTGCATTGGCCATCAAAGAAGTTCACTCGTAATTTTTCTATTCAACACTTGATTAAAATTTCACAAATTGTGTGTCATATAATATCACCCCATTTTCATTACAGATTCTAGGCCTCATGAAAGCAAAAAGGAACCTATTCCGAAGAAAAGAGTGAAAGTATTCAAGCCCAATGGAGATTTCGTTGTTAAAACCAGATTGACAATTAGCCTAGAAGAAACGCCCACAATAATACTGTTTGAGATCAAAGGTAACATGGTTCTCGAGTCTGATGCCAAATTTGCTCAGGTGAAAACTAATAACGACAGATACGCTGAAATGGTAAAGGACCACATGGTGTCCGATACATACGCCAATGACTACGCTCAGTGCTTTGATGACTACTCCTTGAGCAAGTATACAGACTACAAGATTCGAGGCTGTAAAGACGTCGGCACGGAAGTCCACATCTACTCCATTGTCGACGAGTATATCAAAGTCGCTGAGGATGATGCGAAAAGAAAAATTCTGGAACAAGACGAAGCTGCTGCCAGAGTCCTCGCAGAAAAGGCTCGATTGGACATTCCCGATTTGGGATGGAAAGACTCCGACTCTGACGATTCCGATGAAGACGTGCCAGGCGCCCAGGACTTGGATTTTCGAGCAGATATTTCAAAGTATAAAGAGGACGATGAAGATAACCATCGTGCAATGATTATGGATGAAGCGTCCGATGACGACATTGCAATTACAGAGGATGACGAAGAGGAATTTGAAATCAAGCAGGCTTTGGATGTCTACTATGAGAATAAAAAGTTGATTGAAAGCAAAAGGCCCCCAAGAAATTATCCAGACATAAGCTTCAGTTTAATTGCAATGGAAAGGATTATCTGTATGGATTCCCAACAAATGCGCCAGGCAGATATGCGGGGTCTGATTGAGCCTGAGCCAGAAAAATCAACTATGGGGTTGGCAGGGCTAAAAAGTGATGACGAGGATGACACCAAAGCAGGAGACGGGGAAATGGATGAGGATGCAATGGTCTCTCTACTTATTCAGCAGCATCGCATGCAAGAGCAACTAGAAAAGGGAGGTTCTATTGACGAAGGTGTTCCAACCATAATTATTCCTGACGTTCAGGATGTGGGTACTGACAGGAAAGAAAGTGATGAAGATGACGACCTCCTTCAGGAGGCGAATGCTGCGGAGGAGGCAGAAAGAAAAAGACAGGAACAGCTAAAAGCAGACCAGGAAGCTGCGGCGGTGGCTGCAGCAGCGGCAGCCGCTGCCGCCGCTGCTGCTACTGATAAGCAGGAGGAGAAGGATGAATTCGACTTGGCTGTGGAGGAGTTGCAAGTTGCCGCCAAGGGAGGAGAGGACATTGCTGGAATTTTAGCAGAGCAGCAGTCAGCAGTGATGCCAGAACAATCAGAACTTGGTCCACCAGGAACTCCAGGTGGCACAGCTGGTACAGCACTTGACATTTCCTCTATTGTCGATACTGCTCCAGATTCAGGGTCGAAGGAGGAACAAGTAACACCTCCATCAGTTACCGACAGTAAAGCAGTTCCTCCAGATGTGAAAACGCTTGTGCCACCTACAGCAGCAAGTAAAGCTGTTACTGCGATGGCGTCCTTTACACCTTCACAAATGACAGGAGTAGCAACAGGTACAGGAGGCTCGGATATGATATGCTCTTGGACTGAATCTGATGAAAAATACGATGAGGAGAAAAGATTAGAAGAAGAACTTGCAGCAGGCGTCCCTGACGTTATCGATGATGAACCTTTGAATTTACCACACTTCAATTCAGAAGAAGGGCTGAGTGAAGATGAGGATACGACCCATGGCTCAAAGAAGCATAAAAAGGATCTCACTGAGATGATGGATGGGGAGGAGCCCGAAGAGGGGAAAAACGTTACTGCCAGCCAAAGTCAGAAAACACAAGTTGCCACTGCCCGACCAAGCGTAACTGAGGAAGACACTCAGAAGAAAGTAGAGGAGAAAAAAGTTGTGGAAGAAGATGAATTCGATGATATTTCCAGTGACGAGACCCACCATGAAAATTCAGAGCTCTCTGATCACGTTGAACTCTCTGAAGACGCAAGTACAGATAGTGATGCTTCCAAGAAAAGAATGACAGTTTTTGACCCCCGAAAGCGATCCAATGAGCCCGCAAAAGTGTATTCTGAGTGGGCTAAAGATCCAATAGAAAACGATACAAATCCAATGACTCAAGGTCCTCATCTCAGACAATATTGGACATTCAAATGTAGAGAAACCCTGGGCATGGAAGTTACTGAAATAACTCATCATCCTCTCAATGAAAACATCATTGCTGCCAGCTACGGCAGTGTACGATTCGGCGACCATGAAAAGGAAGGACTCGTTTGTATTTGGAATGCTAAGAATAATCGAAGCCCGGAAAGAATTTACAAGCTAAGAGCACCTGGAACAAGCCTCGCCTTCTCTGAGCTGACACCGTTTGTGCTAGCTGTGGGCATGCTGGATGGAAACGTGGTATTGTTTGATGTGAGGGAGGATGACGCAGTGATACTGGGAGCGACTGTAGATCAAAAGATATTTTATGGTCATTTAGGACCCATCTGGCAAATTTATTTTCTTATCGAAGTGGACTCGTCCAATGAAGACGTAGAGGTAGAGTCAATGCTTACATTGGGAGATGATGGGCTTTTGAAAAGGTGGTCGATAAGCAAGGGGTTGGAGTCTAATGTTGTGATGAAAGTGGGAAGGAGCACGATGCAGGTTCCGGGGCGACGTGAGAAGCGCTCAGAATCTTTGATAACATCTTTGAGCATTGCCTACACAGTTTGCTTTTTCCCGAAAAATTCTGACTTGTTTCTACTTGGAACGGAGGAGGGCTTCATTCACAAGTGTTCCACTGCTTATAAAGAATCATACATTAGCACTTATGTTGGACATACGGGACCCGTGTACAGAGTTAGATTTTCCAACTTTGATGATACAGTATTTTTCAGTTGTGGAGGGGACTGGACTGTGAAAATGTGGAAGTTGGAACATCCCGTGCCATTATTATCGCTGCAGACAGGACATAGAACGATTTTTGATGTGACTTGTAGCTTCTTCTTATCGACAGTGTTTATTTGTGCGACAGAGTATCACGTGGAGGTGTGGGACTTGTCGGTCAACACACTGGAGCCAGTGGTCCATTACAAACCACCTTTTGCGGTGGGACAAAGGAAAGCCGCCTTCAATGGTTTACTCAATGTATGTGTGAATGTTTTAGAAAGCGAAGCGAACTAGTACTCCTAATTGATTTATAAAAATGTCAGTTACGACTATGTTTTTATTCACTAGAGCGTGATCATTGGCGACGATGAAGGAACTCTTTCAATTTATGGATTGCGAAATTTCCCTAAACCACCTCCTGCCAGAGAAGCTCAGGTAATTTAATTGATTTACTTGTTCGTTATTGACCTCTGCTGCGTTGAATAAAAATCATGCATATTTTGTGAAATCAATTTAGCGGGAGCTCTTACTAGAGAGCTTACTTCCAGGCTACAGAAGAAAGAAGGAAGCAGAGGAAGCTGAAAGACAGCGAAAGCGTGAGATGGAACAAGATCGATAATGAAAGATTGAGACGTTTTTCACTTGCAATTAGTCATTAGTCCCAATTAATAGATATAAAACAAATTATGATTTCTACGATTCACTTGTTACACCTACGATTACGACAAAATACTACATGTACAATCATGCTTTAATAAAATCTACCTTATCGTAGTTTACAATTAACGTGTTCAAACATTCACTCATGTGGACTATTTATCTATGCTTTTGTTTTTAACTCTGACTTCATCTTCAATTATCAGTTAGCTCAATTAATATAATTAACCAGTTACGTAATCTGCTCCTGCTACAATCTATTGCACAAGTTATTATTACGTGTAAGTAGTATCCCTTTGGCAGAAGCTAGAACGTGTACATATATTTAAAAATGTATAGAACTCCAAAGATCATGAGTAAATCCTTTATAATGACCAGTTTTGCTGAAAAAATTACCGAAAAGTCCCAGGTAGCCCCAATAACTGTAGAATGGACAAACTCCCAACCCTCCCAACGAAACAATCATTTGTCTCATTCCCACTCATCAATTTTCTTTCCAGTATTTCGAATCATACAAAACTTTGGTAGAGCTCCGATTTCTGCAAAACAATTCGTCTCTAACAATTTTAAATGCACACATTATGAAGCATTTGGATCCAAATATGGCATCGTGTACGCCGTGCTTTTTCAACTTTTCACGTTGATTTCCTCGTTTCTATATTTGAATCACATGCTATTCGCTATCCCGATCTCACCCATAAATATGTAAGTCTAAACATGGAGGATTGCTATTTCTATGAAGTATTCGGGTTTTAAAATATTTTAATTTATATATCGCAGATATACCCAAACTGAAGCTTCTGCATTTCGACATAACCTTAATCTCAACAACCACAGCCCAATTTTGACTGTAATCATGTCATCAATGGACTTGGTTGCTCATTCAATAACGCTGATAGAACATTTGAATTCATGGAGAACTGTTCCAAAGCTATCTAAACTACTAAACAATTGGAATGGGGTATCGTTGGACATCAGTCGAATTTCTAAAAGGCGTACTGACCTTTTCAAAGATTTAATCTGCTTTCGAACCAGAGCAATGATGTTTTGGTTTACTTGTTTCACAACTATACTATGCCTTGGAATAATCACTGAAGTAGGCAGTGCCGGTGATGACGACCGTGTTCCAATTTGGCTGGTCCTTTTGCGAGCCGTATTTCAGATGAATGCTCAATTGGTGTTCACAGCAGAAGATTGTTAGGTGATGATGTTGTTAAAAATGTCAGAGGATGCATTCAAACATGTTTTGCGAATGGCAAGGGAGGCTGCTTTAACGCAAAAATCGCAATGGACAAGGATACAAATAAGAGAATTGGCAAAACTAACAATGAAGATCCGTTCGCAATGCCAGCTACTTGGAAGTTACCTTACGGTTGAAATGCTTATTTTTCTGGCATCCATTTTGTATTATCTCACGGGAACTCTTTTTGTTGTGGTGAAAGGGATTCTCAACTTTGCATCCACCGGGAAAATAGACGAGAATATAATGTTTCCTCTATTGTTTGCATGGTGGAGTTTGGGTCGCTACTTTATCATTATTAACGGAGCATCAAGAGTAACTGAAAGTGAGAAGGAGCTCATCGGGTTCCTGATGGATTGGGAACAGGAGTGTTCGGAAAGAGAGGAACAGAAACAAATACAGAGACTGCATGATACGCTTACTCAGAGTCCAACTGAGATCACCTTAGGTGGTTGTGTGGCTTTGAATAGGAAGCTAATTTTGGGAGTAAGTTCTAGAAATGAATTGCCCTTCACTTGAAATGCATAAATTCATAAATTGCGTCTCTGAATCTCAAGTTTTATGTGCATATATCTATTGTTTCGTGTGCATTTTTTGCATCAGGTCATTTGAATGTTAAATGATTGTTGTACAAGTACAACAATTGCGAATCTCCTCGACTGAATGATTGATGATGTACGTATCATTGACTTTGATGCACTTTTAATTTTCATGGATTTCTTGTAGTACTTCATGTAGTTTTGTAGCGTTTTTCTCAGCTTTGCATTGCACTGAAAGTAAAGTATACAAATACAACGTATTGGAAAATGACGCACGTTAAAGCTGAAACAATAGGCTTTACTAGCATGATTGACAGTACATGCTGCTGAAATATTAATGGTAATCCCCTTTGTCCTTTATTTGATCTTTGCAGATACTAAGCCAGACTCTTACACAAATTATCATAATTCTGCAATTCGACAACTACTAATTACTTTGCGTTACAAGCTCGACTAATTGTGGGATTCATGATGAATGTTTGCGGTTTTTTTTGGTATGAAACGTGTCTAAAACTGTCCACAACTTTGCCATTACAATAATTAATGGTATGTACATACATTTGTTCTGGAAGTTAATAAAAAATTGTCTTTTTTGAAACAATCTAGTTAAAATATTCAGGTAGAGTAAAATGCTTCCTCAGTCGTTGTTTATACATACCAAATCCTAATATATGCTTGAAATCTGGCACCCTGTGACTACATCTTTGTTAATGAATAAAAGGAATTTATCTGATTTGTAAAGCTGTCAGAGACTGATTTTGAAAAGTCTTTTGAGGTCTTTGTTTAGCCTTAAACGTTGAACAAAAGTCGTCATCATGTCTGAGAACAATTATTACTACATCTGCGTGAACAGCTTAATTGTGGCTTTGGCTTATTACTACCTATACAACTTATCCAGCTTCCACGTTCAAAGTTCACTTTTTATTCCTTAACCTGTCTGTGGTATTTGATAAACTGAGAGGCTCCATTGATGAGCTATTCCGATACATATTATGGAACTTTACTTAACGAGGTCAACATTTTTGAGTGGGATAGAGAATACAAGCTAATAAATTGAAAATGACCACCTTTTTAAAAGTATTTCATAATATAATTCTATTATTTGAAGTATTCATCGAAATCGTTGTAATGGTCAACTTTGCAAGATGTAGTGACAAATTCTATTACAAATCCTATCAAAATTCAGTCTACTGCACTGCCTCTTCTCCTATTCTCTACCCTGCCAATCCGGAAGAGCTCCAGGAAATTATTCGTACAGCTATTTTCGCCAATCAAACCGTAAAACTTCTTGGAAGCCGACATTCTATAACGGATGTGATTTGCACATCAGGAATCCCAATTAGTACAAGGCACATTAACTACACATTCTTTAACGATGAAGACAATGAAACTGTCACCGTTGGCAGTGGAGCTCAACTCAAAGACGTGCTTGAGTTTATGCATGACTTTGGCAGAACTTTGATTCATGTACCTGCCTATGGAGGAATTACAATTGGAGGAGCGATTGCAACAGGGGCTCATGGCTCCTCCCTCCTTCACCCCAACACAATATCTGATCAAGTGGTTGAGCTAACTGTAATTGATGGGACCGGTCAGCTTAGGAAAATCAACGACCATAATGACTTGAAAGCATTTCGAGTTCATTTGGGGCTACTCGGAGCAGTAGTTGATGTGACACTTAGAACAGTCCCTCTATTCAAAATGACTGTTCATAACTATCCCGAGTCAGAGACTGTGCTCTTTGACGGCTCAGTTTTGCGAATGGCACGTACCCATGACTGGTTTCAACTTTGGTGGTTCCCCTCTTCAAAAAGTGTAGTAATCTCGAAAGGAAACTATTCTTCTCCCGAAGTCAGTGAAACAACGGAGGGCAACGCGGTTACAAACTTCATTCCTGACGTGAGCCCAGCGGAGATCATGAGTGGACGAGAGAGTTTTGAAAGAGCTCAAACAACAAAGAATCTTCAAAGCCAGTATGGAATTGAAGAGTTTACAAAGTACTCATTGTACAGGGAAGTTGTCGGCAAGCCACCCATATTCACGGAAACTTATCAAAATGGATCGAGAAGATTTGTGAATCCTGCGACCGGCTACGCCCATCGTTTACAAGCTAATCGTTGTTCTAATAAATGTGCTTGGGATAACGGTGAGTCCTCCTCCATTTATCCGGAGGAGTCTGCAATGGCCCTGGAAGTGAATGAGCTGCCAAAAGTAATTGCAAAAATGAAAATCATTTTGGAACAAATTCCTGCAGCATTTGCAATGATTGGAGTATTCATTCGGTTTTCCAAAGCGTCTGATAGTTTAATGTCAATTGGGGCAGAAAGAGACTCTGTGCATGTGGAATGGACTACCCCAATGAGATACGATCCTTACACACAGCCCAGAGATGGAATTGGAGCGTATCAAGCAATTTTGCAGGCGATGGTTCACGAACATGATGGGAGACCCCATTGGGGCAAAAATGGACAAGTGTTTTTCACACGTGAAATTCTTCATAGGAGACCTCCAAAGCTAACGCAAAAGTTTCATGCAGCAATGCGAAAGTATGATCCGCATGGTGTGTTTATGAACAGATTTGGGAAGAGGATACTGTTACAGTCAAATGATCTCACGATGGATCCTAGCGTGAGGCGGCGTGCGTTACAGGACTATTGCGTTTGCGAGAAGAATACGGATTGTGCCGACTTCCAGGTTTGCACCAAGGTCAACGGAGTGTTTCCGGTTTGTAGAGATATGGTGCCTCCTGTGACAATACCCAGTAAACCATTTACAGACTATGATCCATTAAATTTTACCGATATCGTCTATCACTTTTTTGATGGTGTAGACAATGAAACGATAGGTAGTAATAATAGTACTGATTCGCCTGACTCTGAAAATGAAACGGTAGCGGAAGGACTTTAAAATTAAATTAAGCCCAATTATTATTGCACCTTGACATTGATACTTGTAATGTAAATCTATTAAAATATAAGGCTATTTAAAAGTCGTCAAAACGCATTATATTATTACCCTACTGCATGTATGCAATCTAATCTACAAAACTAAATGGCTAGCACGCTCCTAGTGAGAAAAAAATTACCACTAACATAACTGTTTCATGGCTAATGGATAGCAAGTGGCAGGGATCCTATGATGAAGTATAGCTACTCACATAATATGGAGGAGGTACAACAATAATGCATGATATCATGAAACGCTTCACGGACTTTTCAGTTACTAGTATTTACACAAAGCAATTCATAAACTGTATAAAATATATACATAGGTATCTAGGACTTAGTTAGATACATAAACTCCCTTTTATTGCCTGATGATAAATTGGGTTATCATCACCATTCTAGAGTTTAAAAAATAGATGAATCGTTGCATGTTACGGAAATTGAAGTTTCACGCTCTGCACTCAGTATTTACATATTCACTATTTTCTATTATATTTTAGTAGATGAGACCTTGATGTGATTAAACTGAATCCATCTTCATCTTTTAGCATTAGTAAATACAAGCCGATGTAGACATGACATATCTTTGCAAACATGTGAAACATGTGAAAAATGATTAAAAAGTAAATAGGTACATTATTACCTATCTACATTGGATGGTACTTCACTATGCACTTAGTTCTTTGTATTAAGCATGCGAAATAAATGATCAGATTAGCAAAAATTTGGACTGTACCAGAGGATTACAAAGATGCATGGGAAAAGGGGAAATGGGCCGGAGTCTCTTTGGGAGTTTTAAAAACAAGATGCGCTCAAGCTCTTTGTTGCAATTTGCGATGCCTCATAATAAACATTGCTTTGTGTAATTGGAATATGTATATTATAGTTTGCCAAGTTTATATACTATTTGTACCTCACGCCAGAAAATTTGAAGTACTTTTGTCTATTGTTTGCATATGTCAATTTCATTAGTTTATACATTGTATTATCATCATACGTAACATGATTTTCTTGCAGACAGGAATGAGTTAGTTAGAAGAAAGGGAAACCCGTTACACCCCTTTTTTGGCCAGAGCAAACAAGCTGGAAAATTTGGAACTCTGCCTCTTTTTGCTTGATTTTAGGTGGAAGGAGTGAACGTGATTTGCATAGGAAAATGCAATTTAATATCCAATTAGCAGCTTGTTTGCGATATTTGATGAGTCATCAAAAACCATCCTTCTTGGTTGGTGGCTCAAGATTAAACAATGGTACAAGCCACAGGGTTTGATAGTTGCAAAAATACTTCACGAAATAATATGAGACAATAAAAACTACCCATGCAAAATTTATTATCCTTTATTGATGCGTAGCTCAATGTCAGACAATGACAAGACACAATCTTTTGATGATACAACAACTACAACTACTAGTACATTACTTGAGACTTGCGATGACATGACATCATACAATTATCAGCTCTGCAATGTTCATACGTTCAGACGAAACTCTTCGGCCAGTTTAAATGCAAAAACGTATTACCGATACTTTTCAAATTTCAGACTCAAAAATATATACGAAGAAAGCTGTATAGGTTTTCCTAAAGTTCAATTAATTGTTTTTTTTATAAACTGCAAAAACTGCATTAATCGAGTTATGTATTATTTATTTTTATTTAAAAAATCAACTTTTACAACTTCTCAGTAATACAGTATACAATGCCGTGATAATTGTTGTAGCAAAGTGATATCGGTTATAATTGAATCCAATAAAATTACCTTATGCATGCATTAAAAACTATAAAAAACTTAACACAAATATTGCGCAATATGGGGAAGAAGAATTTTAGTGTAAACATGCACTACACACACTCACACACACAGGACAACGGCTAGCCACCTTTCTCAATTATTATTTCAGTCGAATCAAACAAGTTTTCCACTTTTGTTGTCTGTGCATGTGCATAATATATCTCCGATGGGTGATTGATCAGTTATCAGATTTTCAAGCTTAAAATGTCCTGTCACATATGTCGCACGAATCATCATAATTAATGAATTGTATGTACTGTTTGTAAGATATATTATGTTCTATGAACCTGTTTCTTGCATCTTACAATTTACAATAATCTACTTTTAAATGTAAGCAAACAAAGCAAACACATTTTAGTGGCATAATGCTTTGAATAGCTAAAGAATAGAAAACAACAGACATTCATAGCGCATTTGCATTAACTAAAATGCATTTTGATCCTCTTTTGTTGTAATTTCGTATGAAGTTGGGCGAATGCTTTAAACACAAATGATTTTACGACAGGAACCTGCACTTTAGTCAGCACTACAGATACTACAGAATGTGGTCATTCGCATTTGGTCATGCTCATCAGAGATAGTGCATCTGTACATCTTATGCCGTGTCATAGTTGCGTAACTCAAATCAAATGGCAGACAAACTGGCAGCTGGCTTAATTTAGGGATTGAGAATAAGAGAATCATAAAAATGGAAGCACATTGATTATCGTCAAAACTAACGAAAGACACTATCGAAAAGGAATCAGAAATACATTCTTATTTTTTAATGTCTGATCGTAGTTTTCAGCAGTTCATATTACAATCGGCTTACTTTTTTATTTTATGTTTTATGTATGTATGTAGGACGGGGACAGGGATGACAAGTCTTTTACCTGTTCGTAATATAATGCAATAATATTGTAATTTTCAGATTAGTTAAAAATAAAAATGAGATGAGAGAATACAATAGTCCTTCTCTACCTAAGTTTAAAATTCTCATAAAACACAATGGCCGAACTAGCCAGAAAACTACAAAT
>JAQIXW010001449.1:0-19370 GCA_034700685.1 Willowsia buskii | reverse complement strand
AAAAAAACTTGGTCTAGTTGGTCAAGTGAAGTCAAGTGAAAAGTTTTTGGAAGGACAAGCAAGAAAGTCTCCACATCTTGCCTTTTCTATCCAACTTTATCAGCTAATGAATGACTACCCAAAAAAATGTGAGCTGTGCCACTGCCACTGTTGTGCTACCTCATCTCGTCAGTGATTCCGTGCGTCATCCCAATAGTCCTGTTCCAAAAACTTTGCTTTTAATCAGACCAGACTTTGTGTGTAGATTTTTGCCACTGCTTCCACTACTATCAACTCGAAAAGAAGGCAAGGCAAAGTTACTATCTCATCTCTTTCGTTCGTGTCGCATTTATCTTCTTTCTTAAACCCATTCCGTTGTATGCATGCTCACACGCAACCCACCAAACAGCAAATAAATTGATTCACACGAGTCACACGCATGCTTAATCCCTATCATTTCTAAACTCAGGTATCAAGGGAAAAAAGAAGAATACTTTGGTCGGCTGTGATGATGAGTGTGTTCGTCACGAAAATCTAGAAGAAAGACTAATAGAATGAAACTCTTTCGACCTTCATTGAAACTAGAAAACAGTTCGTCTCAACCTGACACAATACTTTTCATTAAAATCACAGTTTTTTCCACTCTTTCATTTCGTTTTTAATATAAAAAATGTCGAGAAAAAAAACTATGTGGACGTTTTTTTCTTAGCGACAAAAAAAAAATTGGAGTGTAGCGACAGTCACAACAAGGCGAGACGATGATGTCAGGGAAAAGTAGTGACAGAAAAGAAGGAACCATCTGAGGGGAACGGATATTATTAACAAAGATGAATCGATTTTTTTTCTGTCTCCACACAATACATGCTTTTACCAAGAAAAAAAACATGTACTGTAGGGAAAACTGAGAGAGGGAAAGTAGTGACGGTGGGTGGCTGGTTGGGTGTTGGCTGGGGAGACAGTTTCTTTCTCATCGTGAAGGCAAAAAGTGCATTACGTAAGAGGAAGATAACATAAGAAGCGGTAACGCGTAATGACATCCATCAAAACTCTCCGTTTTTTTCAATACCAGTGCCAATATCACTGGATGTAAGTTTTCATCGAAAATATATAGACTTTGCCTGCTTTCATTCGAGTGAGGGTTTAGAACGCAAAGGAAACATGATGATGATGATGATGATGAGAGTGGTTTGTTTGTGGCTGATTGAATCTGATTTTGCTTTATAAAAAGCACCAATTTGACAATGCATTGCGCTTTCTTTCGGCAGAGTTTTGTCCGCCCTAGAGACCCTCAAATAGTGGAGAGAAAAACCTATGAATTGCATAGTATTGTTTTGTTTTCCTTCTTTGAAAATGCGTAGTTTCTTGTGTCTTTCTTTTTATTTCTCTTATTTCATATTTTCCAAATTCTGTTATTGTTTTCAAATAATTTGATGGAAGAGTTTGTGTGAAGGCTGCAAAAATGTTTCTATTTTCGTTTCGATGGATAAGCGAGTAGGAAGGTGAGTAGAATGGTTGGAGGGAAACATGGATTTATGAAATTTGTATGAGTGCAAACAGAGTAGACAAGAGAAAGGGAGAGAATGATCGAAGAAGGAACGAGGAATAAAAAATGCATGGAAAAAATGCTGATTTGTGTGTCTGCTTTTGTCTGGTTGCTTCTCGAGAACTAGTGTTGTTTGTGTACTCGTCCGCCCAACAACAACAACATGTATGGAGCCGAAGAAGAAAGGAACGAGCACTGAATAAATGACAAATGGACTATACTCATATTATTCCCCTCTTGAGGAGAAATATAAACTCGCACGCTGCCACTATATTTTCTGCCCGACCGTAGTGAAAAATGCGACGACTAAAATAGCCTTGGTTTTTGTGCGTCTGCAGTCTATGCGACCTGTTTATTTTCTGTGTGAACAGCTACTCGTATGAAAATGGCCTCAATGAAAAAGTGCAAAATAGAGCGAAAAAGTACGAACCAGGCATTGCTCCTATTCATGTAATCATGCTATAAGAACGTGTATATTTCCTCATTCATTTCACGTCCTATTTCTGCTCTACCTTGCGGGTAAACATATTGGTTTCTAAAATTCAGAAAAATGAATTGCTGCAGGTTGCGCCAAGATTGCATGTTATTTGAATAGATACACGTGATACCTCATATCGCTACAAGAGCTTATGCATCAAAACGGTATGGTTTAACCTGAACTAAATTCGCAAAATTTTTGCTGGAGCAGAAAGCTTAGCAGGACAATGGACTCTTGGAAAACTACTTGCAAACTAGTGTAGCGTTGTAGCGGAATGTCAAATGCGATGACAAACGAGCAAAATGACGATTTGAGGAGAAAGTTGAGCTGATGTCAGAAACAATTTGGTTCAGCACCCATTCCCAGAAATAATGAGCCTATTTTACTCAACAAGTATTTAAATTTGGATGGACAGGATTGTAGAGATTTTGTGTATTCATGCCTCACACACGCAGTATCTAGTCCTCTGTTCTTCATTTTGCCTGAACAATAGTATGCCTGCAAATGGAATCATGCTGGCGACACAACGCAGAAAATGCGCGAGGACGAGTGAGTGCGTGTGCACATGTCATGATGATCGCATATATTTTGCCTCTCTATGTCGTTTATATTTTTCACTACTCTTCACTCTCTCCTGCTCAGTTCATTTATCATTTTTTGTCATCAGCTTTTAACTGCCACACAAACAACATTGCCCCGTTGAAGTCACTTTTCACATTTCTTTGTCCTCTTCAATCTCTTTTGCTTCCTGTGCTGCCCTGCCTGCTGTAGCAGTCCAAGTGCCTCCATTAGTATCACTCGCTCACTCACTCAGACACTCCATTACGTAGTCATGACAAAGATGAAAAATATTGGGCTAGAAGAAAAATTAAAGTAAGCAACCAAGTTGGAAGAGCATATGAGTGCCGAAAAAGGCTGCTATCTTGGGAAACGCAGAACGCCAAACAATCCGACAAAAAAGTAGCTTGAGTGCACACTCTTCATCTATCTTGTTGACAAAAAACGGTCAAGCAAACAGACTTTGAAACTACGCCAGAGTTTCTCTCTATTTTTCCTTCATATCCTCCTCCCCTCATTTCATTTCTCCTCCAATATTATTCCCAACAACGTTTATTTACACAAAAAATGATGCTTCCCTTCTTTTCCTCTTCTATCGATTCTCCGCTCTCTCTCTTTCTATCTATCTCAATCCAATCGATTCAATTGAGATAGAGATCTTTTCCCTTCATTGTCATCATCCTCGTATCCCCTTACCGTCCTAATATTCCTTTCTCGTCTTCGTAATCACAAAGTATCAAGTTGGTTGCCAGCAGCAGAGAAAAAATGTACTTTTTTCTATCCTTTGTTTCTTATCATTTCTCATAACAAGATGAAACGGAGAAGACGAACGAACGAAAGAGAGAGAAGAGAGGAGTAACGTCACAAAAATATCTATCATCGCGATTATCCTCTTCATTCAGTTCATGTTCCTTGTCCCTTGTTATTAAAATTTTATGATTGTTTTGAGAAGACTCAAAAACAAGAGACGGCAAAAAAGCCGACATTTATTTATTAGCTTTTTTTTGCCAATCATCGCAATGATGAGGATAATAAATGCAATGCAATGGCAACAAGCCACTGCTACCACTTGTTATTTCCATACTACATGAAGAAACAACATCATGTCTATAAACTGCTGTAGTAATATGTAATTTCACATTGTGAGCCCATTAACATATACGGCAACAGCAGCAACAAGATGTACTCCGAAAGAGAAATATTTCGGTAGATGGAAGACAGTAGTCACTTTTTGGCTCATCCCATTCTCCAAAGAAATGAGTATAATTTCGTATTCAACAAGCGACTTCATCATCATCGTCATCATCATAATCGTCGTCGTTATCATCCTTTCTGGATGGATGGAACTCTTGTTCTTCTTTATGTATATTTTTTTATTTGTTAATCTACAAAATCTTAATGATACTTTTTGCTCTTGTTATTCTCCCCGCATTGAGCTAAGCCTTTGAATATAACCTCCTTACTTTCTTCTATCCCTCTTTCTATCCACCATATTTTTATTGTAATGAGTCCAACGATAATGTATCCATTATTCCACTCCAAATCGGAAAAAAGGAGAGAGAGAGAGAGGGAGCGAAAAGGGAGAGGAGGTGGATGAAACAAGAACGCATACATGCATATTTAATGGAGTGGGTTTTTTAAAAGTTGACTTTTAAATCCTTGTCCTCCACTACCACCTCCTCCCATTCTTCCTCTTCTCGAAAGTATTATTACCCACCTTGCTTTGTGTTTTAACGACGACGACGACGGATGCGTAATGCTATTTATGCAAAATAATATTACTAATGTGAATACTATGCATACCTGCTACATGAGAGTAGCACGCACTGGTAGAAAAAAAACGGATAGATCTGAGAGTGCTGGCTCTCTCTCTCTCTCTCTCTCTGATGATAAGAATCAGAGCGAGTGGTGGTAACAGGCCAAGAGTTGGTAATAACAGTGCAGTGAAGCACTCAACCCTTTTTCATTGCACTCTTCTTTGCTTTGCATCTCTTCTCTCTCTGGACGAAAGAGAGAGGAAAGAACTTCATCGTCCATCCAGCTAGTACATGGCTATTTACACAACTCATAATGGAGGATTAAATAAGAAGCTGCTGAATGAGCATCTGTTCTCTTCAAAATGGGAGATGAGGAATAGGGCTTGCTTTTTTAGAGATCGTTTAAAATGCAACATGTTCTCTCTCTCTGTCTATGACGACAGCACTACATTATATTTACGCTGGCTTTGTTACAGATTAGAGCAGACACCGCATTACATCCATTTTCCTCTCTCTCCAATGGGATGCAAATCAACTTTTTTATGAATCTGCTGCTCCGTCAACTTTTTTTTCATCTTCTTCATAAAAACGATAGGAATATTATAATGGATGTATTTTATGAACTCTTCCTTCAAGTGGTTTCATCATTATCATCATGATGATGATGACTGTGAGTTGTATCGGAATGATCCTACTCAATATCATCTGCATATCTCTATATCTCGAGAGAAGAGATTAAGAAACGACTTTAGATCTCTCCTAAACTAGCTATTATATCATCATCGACCATCATAATCATCATGTTCATCTCCATCCTCATTTGAAAATGTTCAGAGGAAAATTCTCTCACTCTCTAGCTTGCCATTGCTCTGCAAAAAAGATGACAAATCGTCTTTCATCGTCATTTTAAAAATCTTTTTGCTCTGCTTGGATGCAGCTTTGTCGTAGTGATGGTTGAAGTAGTGTTTTTTTTAACATTTGGTTTACGTGCGAGGCCCTTCTGCTGCATACGTTTTCTGCTCGTTGACAGCACAAATTGACCACTAAACTAGTAGGAAAGGAGATACGACATCCAATTTGCATTTTGAAGAGGATATTATATTTATATATATTTTTATGGAAGACAAATGAACATTGGAAATGAAAGTTGTGGTTGGTGGGTTACTCTTTACTGCTTTTGCTGATGGAATCACGTAAAATGTTTGATGCATGTCGTTGTACTTGACTGAGCTCTGAGATGATGAGGATGGTGGTGATGTAAGGAAAGGAGTAATTGGCAATTACAAATAATAATTTTATGCGTTACGTAAGCGCACGTAGGTCTACGTACCTTACTCCTCAATCCCTCCATCCAACCAAGCCATGCATGCATCCAGAGAGCTAGTCTAGTAAATACATTTGCGCACTTGAATTTTCGGATTTTTTTTACCGAGAGTAAATAGCTATTTGAGGAGGAGAGCCAAGTCTCATGTTGATTCTCCTGACGGAAGAGAAAAATGCAGTGGCAACTCCCCAGGGGATGCCCATTTATTCCCCTTCATCATTTCACATTAACAACCACTGATGATGAGTTGCTTTACTGTTGTTGTTATGCTCTTGCTCAGGTTCTCTTTTCCTCTGCTACTCCACCAGTATCTCTACCTCACATCACATCCTTCCTGCTCTGCTTTTATCTGTGTGTGGAGCAATAGTGGTAGCCGACTCGACTTCCATTTGCATCCAAATGATGATGAGAATTGACTGCAAGAGTCGGACTGACTCACTCATTCCATTTTTGTGTTTTGGCAGTGATAAATGCACCTTTTCTCATCCACATAAACGCAAACGGACAAGTAATCGGAGTAGGAGCCAATAATCCACTCTTGTCAATGCTCAGAGCAAACACGCACACACCACCACCACCATCAACCATAGCACTCACAAAAACACAACCTGAGCTCCTACTTTTTCCTTGTCAAAACATATTAATTATCCATCTCTCCCATCTCCTCCAATACGATTGTGATGCAATGATTCTATCGCAGTTGAGTCTTTCCTCTATTACTCCCTGTTATTGTGTGTGTTGTTCCTTGTTTCTCTCTCTGTATATGTGCATGTCGACAATTAAACTGCAAGCATGGCAGAGGTTTTGTGTTGGTAGTGGTGTTTAATTGTTTGACAGCGATAAATTGACGTGATGCACTGATGGCGGAGGAATGAGAATCCTGATGGTTCCCTCCATCCATCCTTGATGTTGTCGTCAGAAATGCTATATAACGTTGAAAATCTCATAAAAAATATTACCTCTCCAGAGCTAGTTCCAATTTTGCTAAAACTTCACACTCACGTTTTCACTCTTCCCATTCTTCTAATTACTGGCGTCATCATCATCTTCCCACACTACTGGTACAGAAAATCGACAAAACTTTCTCATCTTGTGTGTAGCTTCGTAACACACATAAAAACACTAATAAAACAGAGAATAAAAGGAAGAGAACGGGAAGAGAACAAGGTGGGCAATTTTGACAGACAAAAATCATCGTCAATTATGACGAGTAAATCGACAACCCAACTTTTGATTATCAGCCTTTTACTCTTTTTGTTTGAGAAGTAGTCAAGGATACTCGGATGTCTACAGCACTACATCAAAAGATAATAATAATAAGAAGAAAAAGCGGGTTTGATCTTCTTCTTCTTCTTCTCTTTTTCCCTGAAGCAAGTAGCCAAAAGAAAAAAAGAAAGTACTTTTCACTGTTCTCATCATTGTGTTTCGTGTGGGGAGAAAAAACTCGTCCAAAGCCAAGAGGCAGTGGAAAAGTAATAATAATGATAATAATAATAATAATATTGCCAAGTTCGTTTTTCATGTAGACTCGCATGATCATGATGATGGTGCTATGAAGTAGTTGGAGTTTTGTGAAGGAAACTAGGAAGGAGGTTGACTTTCGAGGAAACAGCGACCGCTCCTCGCGATCATCTTAAAGTAGTCCTTATGAGAAGCTTTTTTACTGTTTTTACCAACTAGTTTTCATCTTCTTTTTGTGGCTGACTGACAGGAAAAAGGGCAATTTCTGAGGAAGAGAAGGCGAGGCAGCAGGGAAAGAACACCTTTGATCTTCCAGCATGGCTCCCTCGCGTTTCCTTTGCTTCTCTACATCCTCGTCATCCCCCCCTTCTCTTTATTATTAGCTCTGTACCCTGTGGACATCATCTGAGAAATTGTGAAAGGGTGCTCCCATTCCCATTATTACTATACCACGCTCTCTCTCTCTCTCTCTTTCTCTCTGTGTCTTTCCAGCTCTCATTTAATTTTACATTCTTTACCTCACTTTCTCCAAAGGCGGCTAAAGTCTCTGTTTAAAAAGGAGGAAAAGAGGTATAAAGAGAAGGAATAACTGGACGCTGACTCACTCACTCCCTCAATAGATAGATGGCTAGATGAAAGAGTAGTGGGAGCAATGAAAAAAGCCATACAAGTATTTGTGTGTGCACGCTATATGGATGGATTTAATGGTGAAAAGTAACCTCATCTTCATTTTCATTGCTTTGCTCTCTTCATCTGAGCAACACCAACTAGCACTTTATTCCCTTTTACGTCTTCCTTTAGAACTACCACCACCTTTAAGAAAACTTAACAGACTCTCTTTCTCGCTCTCTCAGTCTGAAGCCAACATGTCTAGCCACACGATCGTTGAAAGCGAGCAAGCGAAACGATAGGTTTTCCCCCTTTTTCATTATAGGTACTTGACTTGTCCAGCAAGTGCAGCATCTCCGTCGCCACCAACACTAGCAAACTCCGTTGAGCCGACAATCGACATTCAGTGAGGCATTAAACGGAAATTGAAGGCTTGGAGCTACGTTTGTTCCCGTTTTCCTCAGCGATGAAGGTAGAAAAAAGGTTGGATTGCTTCTTCAGGGCACACAGGATTATCCCACACACACTTTCTCCCGTCACTTCACATTTTTCCCAGCTCAGATGAAAAGCGAGTGGAAAGGAGAGTGAGTGGGAAGAGGAAAATGTTAAAAGTTTGAAGACGAAGTAAAAAGAAAAGGCAATAAAAACGAATATAGCAGTCTAAACATGACGAGTAGCAACTCAGACCGCAGTCGACCATCATTGTAAAATGGTGATGGTGATGAAGATCATCATCCTCATGATGACCGATGACCAATACAAACTTTTTTTTACTCTTGTTCCACCCTCACCACCACCACCACCGCATACTCATGCTCACTTTTACTGATCCCATCTTACACTCTGTTCATTACTCAGCGAACACATTGCTCACTTGTTCCACCCGCTTGTCGTTTTCTTCAAGCACGAAAAAATGTTACACGACTCCTGCTACATTACATGAATAAATAAACAATTTACTGGTAGCAGAGAAAGGTCAATATATATTTTATACTTGGACGACTGACCATACAATCTTACCCTATCCAATCTTCTAAGCAGCTACCAACAACAACATCGCAGGAAATGAGAATGGAGAAAAGGGGAACGGGCAAACTCCATTTCTCAAAGATGGATCAAAGCTACAATATCATGTATTTATTTATGTGCTTATTTATTTACGTACATCTTTCATTGGTGACATTGAAAAATTATGGATTAATTTGCGGGAGTTGATTGTGTGTAGATGGTTGGTGGTTGTGAGGTGCTGTAAAGTACTTCGGACACACCCACCCACCACCACTAAAATGCGGACAAAAGAATGGAGAGAGGGAAAAAGGAAGACAATGATAATCAGCATATTAATAGTATTTATTTATTTATGCTCCTTGCACCGCAGCACTCTCGTCTTTCTCGGATCAAACTTGTCCATCCCGCCCGTGTGTTTTCCAGCGAGAGACGTTAATTTGGCATGATTAATGGAGAAAAATAGGGAAGGGTGAATGTGTGAGAAGTGTGGCTGAGCAAAATTGTATGCATTTACCAATTCCACACTGAATATTTTTTCTCAGCCATCCGTTCCATTTCATCCGCCAATTTCGTGGCCACTCCTTCTCCGATCACGCTACAAAAGTGTGTAATTAATCACTACCACCTCAAAAACGAAAAACAGACTTTTCTATTTTTTGGCTAGAATTTTTTTTTCTTCTTCTTCTCTCTTTTACTTCTCTCTCAGGTAAGTAATATCCATTGCGAGTTAGGTTGTGTAAGCTCGTTTATTTTGGGATGCAATCACATTTTTTTCTTCGATGGAACACTTTTCTTTTCATACGACCGGCAGCACCACGCCATCCAATAAATTTACACCCTGGAACTAGGTGGAAGACGGCTTGAAAAGGGAATAAATGTGAATGCAAGCGCATTGAAACATTTGCCTGGTGGAGGAGGTGCGGCCTTTGTTAATGCCACTTCCACTATTTTGTATTCCTGTCTGTATCGATTGGGAATAAAAGGAACTCGTGCTTACACTCCTTTCTTTCTTCAGTATTACCATGCCATTCAACTCACAATCAGGCAGTGAGACAGAGAGAGAGAGAGAGAGAGTTCTCAAGAAGTACAACAACAGCCATGAAGCCTCTCTCTCGCTCTCTCCGTCTATTTTTATGTCCTTTTCTCCTTCTTCTCCTCCTTGCTCGTTAATCAAAAAAAGCAAAATCGATTTACACTGCGAACAGCATAAATTTTGTATAAAGTGGATATGATGGAACAAGGAAAAAATGTGAAAGAGCCAATGGACATACAAACAACAAACTGGACTCATGTGATGTACTCTAACATTTAACGCAAGGAAATGAAAATGCGAAACCGCTGAAGCGTAGGGTGAACAGTGAACTCGGTAGGTATCCATTGTCAGCTTTTTCTACTTACCGATGTTCTTGGCTATCCGGTCATCTTGAACATTTATTTAAGTCTATCTTACTAGATAACCAAAAAAATGTTACAATGGTTTGTGCTAGCGATTTCTCAACTGTCTCAATGAAAATATTGCAAACATGTCGCTTGTTTTTTTTCGCGATATTGATGAAAAGGAAGTATGGTGTATAATATGTATTTATGCCAAATATTTCAGCTTTTGAAGGCAAGTTTTATTATAAACAAGTGGGAACTGTCTCTGAATGAGCCATGGTCTTCGATATTTTAGAGTTTAGTTTGATATCGTTATTTTTTGTATTCTCCTTCACAACAACAGCACACTATACAAGTGATGCTATTTTATCATGATAAGGTGGAGGGTACGTGTGCATCGTCTCTTTCTCATGGTTTTGCACTACACCTCCATTCAGGTCGTAAATCATCATTACATAACAATCCATGCGGAACTGGGTAGACGTCACTTTAGAAAAAATGGAGATTTTCATTTTAAGATGACGAAGTTGATTACTTTCTTGGTTGCCGCTACTGACTTCACTCGTACATACTTTCATCATCTCGCATATTACACTAGTGTTCAAGGCTATCGCAACGAACCAACAAAAGCTAAGAAAAACAGCTTTTCCATTTATTCACATTATTTCCCTTCGTCTTCCTGCACTAAAAACGGAAACCATTTTTTCAGCCAAAAACGGGACAGGAAAGGATGTGTGTGGTATATATGCTGGTGCGGTGGTATCGATGGCTGCTCTGTGTAAATGCAGAGTTGACTCTAGATTCATATATGATCACTCCTCCGTATTTTCTTCATTTTTTAAAACCCATCTCCTTCGCCGTCCTCATAGCATTTCCTTCAAAACACTTCCTCTTTCGTTGTCGGCTTCTTCCCAGCAAGTCAAACAAGCCTACTCATAATACATTGCTTGCAATATACATATATGCATACATGCATATAATTTATTACAAGCTTTGGCCTGCCTGCATAGGAAATTACTGTTCGTCCTTGGAGCCCTCCTTTCTATTTTGGCATGGTATCCTCAAACAGAACACAAGAACAAACAGAGAGAGAGACTCCACCGTTTTCATTTCACAACTTTTACTCCTTCCCCTTCATCATTATTATTTTTATGAATGGAAAACAAGAAGGGAGAAGGAAGGAGACTCAACACACACAGATAAAATTTCAACTTTTTCCTTGCTCAACTTTTTTTCCATCACATTTTTAATCATATCAGTAGCAGTAGACGGAACACCATGCCACAGCAAACCAAACAGCGGTAGGTAGACCTCATCATCTCCTGCTACCTTTTCTTTTCCTATCTCCATCCGTCCATCCGTAATACCTTCCCTACACTCCTTGTGGAAATGATGGAGAAAAGAATCTTTTTCTTGAGGATGATGATGAGCATGATGACACCATACATCTTGTCTTGTGGTCTAGTCTGGTCTCTCGCGTTACTTCAAGAGAAAAAAAAAGTTTATTAAAAAAAGTTTTCTTTAAAAAAAATAAGGAAGCAAGAAAAGTTTTTATTCTTGTTGATGTTATGTTGCTATTACTGTCTTGTCAGTGCTACCTAGTAGTTTTTTTTCACAGAAGAGAAAAAAAACAAAAGATAAAAAACTTGTGCCTTCCCTCCTGCTTTATTGATGGCGGTACGGAAGAAGGAAAAAGAGGAAGAAGAGAAAAAGAAACTTGTTCTTGTAAGAAAGGCATAATGATATGCTTACGTGGTTTTTCGGGATATGTGTAGGCGAAGTTATGTGAGTAGTTGTGTAAGTTTCTATTTTCCCGTAGAATATTAGTTTAGATGGGAAAGTAGTTGGTGTTTGTGTATGTGCGTGTAGGTTGGAAGTGAAAGAGAGGGGAAAGTATTAAAGAGAAGGTAAGAAGGCAAGGCAAGGGCAGTGAATGGGAGAGGCATGAAAAATGAGAGAGTGGAGAGCTTTGGCCAGGCCAGAGTAGAGAAGGAGGACGAAGAAGGAAGAAAATAATAAAGTACGAGAGAGGGAGTGAGACAAGGTGAAATCTCATTTCCTCCTCATTTTCCTCTCTCTCCCCAAAAGATTACAAGCATATCTGTATATGTATGTGTGTATGATGCTATAAATACGACAGAGACCACACCAACTACGACCGCCCCCACATGCATAGAAGAGCAAGAAGTTTTTTTTGGAGAGAAGAAATGAATGCAGATTTTTAGCTTGAACGATAATAAATAGCAAACAGACGAAGCGAAACAAACTGCACGCAGCAGAGAGAGAGGTAGGCTAGGCAGGAAAGATAAGTTTTTCCCTTGTCTCGACTTTCTCTAACGAAAAGATGGAGAATAAGAAAGTGAAAGTCTGTGAAAAAAGGAGAGAACAGGGCCAACAAACAAGAAGGTTTGCTTCACTGCGTTTTTATTTTGGGTTGGGCTTCGTCTTTTTCTTTATTTCCTTACTTTTGCAACAACAACTCGCAACTGACTATGAAAACCAAAAATAAAAAAAGAAAGACAAGCCAGCATAGTTTTTTTCCTTCGCTCACTCCCAACTCCCATCTCATTTTACTTGTGTGGTCGTGTTATAGGGTTGTATGGAGTCGTGATTTATGCACAGTTTGGTGAAAAGGAAAAAAAGAAAGGACGAAGGAATTTCCCATAATTTTCTTAGTTTAGCAGAGAGTTGCATCCCTGCATGCATGCAAGCATCATAGCTATCTATGTATCTACACGAAAGCAAGGAGAAAAAACATTCATGGGCGTCAGATGATAAGACTTACATCTCTCCGGCTCCAGGAATCAGCTTACTCGTTCACTCCGTTACGTGCATCGGATTCGTGGCACGAGTCAAACCCGGAGAGAGAGAGAAAAAACTCAAATGTTTCCATTCGTCTCATTTTTTTCTCTCTACAACTGTTTGAAAAGGAAAAAAATAACCTGCTTTCCCTTTTTTAATAAGATGTATGGGAGTTGGAGAGAGAAGGAGATATGGTGATGGCAGCAATATAGTTGGACTTGCAAGTAAAAAGAATGGATGTTGTTATTTTTGTGCTGCTGCTTCTTCATCTCTTTCTTGAAGATACTCTTTTTTTTCGGTGGCAGTAGTGGTGGGAGGGCGGGGGATGAGAGAATTATTGCTGGTGAATAGAAGGTTGGTTGGGTTTGATGGGGGAGGAGGTGGGTAACTGAGAGGAGCTGACTTATGTCAAGATAGAGTCACTTTGCTCTTCCCGCTCCTTCCTGCATTACTGCCAGATGACGTTACGCACAATTTATCGGCTCGGTCCATTTGCCATATCTTTACCTTATCCAACAACCGTCCTCGTCATGCGGAGCAGAGAAATGGGACGACATATCTTGAACACTCTTTCCCATCCGAAATAAATAGGTGCAGTAGCAAACAGAGAGATAAATACCGAGACGGAGTCAATTCGCGTGTGCTTAATGCTAAAATACAATTTATACTTGGAGGAGAGTCTACCATCTGTTCAAGGAATTGCTCTACGGATGCAATATGTACTTGTACTTCAATAAGTAATTACATACATATTTACAAGAGAGAAGATAAATATCAGGTGAAATTATTTGTTCTGCTTGAAGACTATTCGCCATGCTGCGTTTAAATGGGAAGTCTTTAGGGGGTTTCCAAGATCAGTTTTCTTTGTCACAGTCAATGTACAATGTAAGGAGAAGAAACCTCTCTCGTACATAACATGCTGGTAGCTGAAAGAAAGCCAACAAATGTCGTAACTGCGGATCATGATTACCCTCATAAACGAGGAGATAGAGGGAGGAGGAAAAAACACGTAAGAAAAGATGGTGGCAATAACAATAGGATGGATGTCGTCATTTCGAATGACGAGGATGATTATGATGGTGAGGCCAGACCAGGCCAGGCCACATCAAAAGGATGATGTCCTTTATAGCTCCTTCTTGTCAAATTTTTATACTGCCACATTTTTATTAGCGTGACCATCATGATGACACCACCAAATGAAATTGGAGTAATGACGCAGTAAAATGGAGGAAAAAACATTGCAAAGATGCCAAAGCCTTGAAAATTGTCTTGGAATAGGGAACAGATTCATTGCAGTTTTTTTGGTAGCGAAAATGTTGCACTACGTTTTCATCAAGGTGATTGCTACATATGAGCTTTTTTTTTATTATCTGAATCACTTGCTGTTCATGTATGATAATAATAAATACGTGCTGATTCTAATGGCGGGGAGTGGGGATTTTGTGAGAAGGGTAATGAGAACTTATCATTAGCCGATAAGACTTGTTTTAGTGATTTGATGATAAATGTAACATGGCCGGTGTTTTGAGTGGGAAGAGGATTGTAGTAGCAGTAGTTGTTGTTTAGTAATGAAAATGAGTGCAATAAAATGGGACAGTTGTTGTTCCACTTGTTGTAGAACAAGCAGTTACCAGAAAAGTATTTCTCAGCAAGCGTTCCTCTACATCGCATTACTTTCCTCATCGTTTCGTCTTGCTCTCTTGCAGTTGTGTCGGTGTAAGTACAAAACTGCAGCTTTTGGAGTGGCGAGACTGTAGTGATGATAGTAATAATAGCGGCACTACTAGTTGTACTATAGCAGTAATAATCGTAATAATAATAGTAAGAGGGAGAAGAAGAAGTAAAACTGTAGGGAAAATGTTTTTCGTTGTGGGAAATGATTGCTGTGATGATGACGGTGATCGTCAAGCGAGGAGGATTACGCAGACAGTTTATTGCATTGAGGAGAAGTGTAATGAGGAGAAGGAGGAGGATCGAAAGGTAGAGCACGTTGTTGTCATTGTCATTTTCTCCTGCTGATCATGTGGCGCTGATGCAGACTGATGCAAATATGTGTCTCTGAATAGAAGAGTCTAAAAGTGGAAGAGAGTGAGTGAAATGGGATTGTTTAGGGAAAGTGCATGTTTACTCTCAGATCTCATCTACTTGGTGGGATATTCATGAATGATCGTCATTGTCGACATCATCATCACCCACCGTAAAATTTGGTGCGAAAATTTCCCTTTTGTTCTTGCCCGAGTGAGGAGGAAAAGGAGGAACATCCGGATTTCCTTTACTGCTGTCCTATTTGTTGTTGGTTCCACTCCTATGCTGCTATTGTGATGCATTTACTTGCCCAAATTGACTTTCATTTCCCTAATGGAATGGACCCAACAAGAGCAAAAAGGGTTTTTGCGGTGTTTCTCTTCTCGTAGAGATGAGCAGGTTACCACAGAAACTCAACTTATTGAATACACACATATTCTTCAGAATCGGAGAAATGCCTTCTTCCCACTCTTTCAAAAAAAAAACCTTCCAGGACTCCAACTTTGATTCAACTTTTACGGTTCTAAATTCTTCTTCTGAGATGAGAAAAATGGGATGATTTCGACTGTGCGAGAGCATTGGATTTGTCATCATTATTTCACAATGTGCAGAATTGGAGTGGATAGTGACCACAGCGAGTTTTACGGGGCATGATAACCACAGCAAGTTTCCCCACACTGTCCGCACTCACCACTTTATTCTCATTTTTATTATTAGTTTTAGAGAGTTTAGAATGTGATTAGTGCTGAATGGTTTGACTGGTTGGAAGAGATAGAACACGATGTCCTCCTGGAGGCATCATTGCCCACTCGTACAAACATCCCGACAGCGAACCATGAGAATAACGAAAAAGGAGAACCACATCAAGGAACATAAGCCATCCCATTTAGAAAATGAGCATCCGCTTCTTCTTCTTCTTCGTCGTCGTCGTAAACATTTTTTTGGTCATGGCGGCCTTGTATGGTCATCATCATAACATGATGATCATCATGATGGGGATTTGGTATGACGATGATCATCAAGTCATGTTATTTGTTTGAGTGTGTACAACACCCAAACAGACAGGGAAACATGATGTTATTCATTTTAGATGGCTGACCATAAGAAGTCAGGCTATTCAACTACATCATGTTGTATGTCAACTTGCAATTCTCAACATTCCTCCAAAATAAAAAAAGTTAGGCTCCAACTGAAGAATGCTTTTTTTCTACATAGTAGTAGGCTTGGAGGCAGGCGGGAGGCAGTTTTCCTAAAAGTGGTCATTTTTAACGAGGCTATACCACCACCACCGCCGCTACTACTACTCACTTTTCTTGTATTTTTTACAAAACCAGGGAAACTTGGTCAAACTGTAGTTTTTTTCTGTTGTTACTGGTGGTGATGGTGTGAGCTAAGCTAATACATAAAATGTGTTAACAGAGTTTATGTAATGACGCCATCAAAAAGGCAAAAAGTTGGCAGTTTCCCGAGTGAGAAAGCACAGAAAAAGCAGGGAGGCATGGAGAACAGGCTTGGTGAACAAGTGGGAAGGCAGTTAAGGTTGAAGGTAATAATAGCTGTAAACTAAACGAAATGTGCGCTACTCGGTCTCATATTTATAATCTATCTCTGTGCATATACACATGTCTTGGAGCGAGTTCACTTTTGGTGGTTGTGTTGGTGATGATGACGGTACAATACATTCTCTGACAACACAACTACCAAAATGGAAATAATAATGGTGGCTGAATGAATGGTGGTAGTAGTTGCTTGGAGGTAGTAGATTTTCTACTTGTAGTAACAGTGGATGCGGAAAGGCAGATAATAACATTAGTAGTGGTAGTGGCAGCAGCAGCAGCGAAAAAATAAACACACATTCTCTTTTGCCGTTTCCTCCCTTTTTGACTAGCTGCTAGTTTTGGATTCGGAGTAGTTTTTTTTGGAGGGATGCTTGCATGTATGCATTTCCAGAGAGAGAGGAGGATTGCATGGGTAAAAGTAATTCAAAGTCAGCAGTAGGTCCCAATTATCCACCCTCGGAATGGCTCATAAACGCCAGGGAAACCAGATTCACCAAAACTCATTCCATTTCCTTCTGGTTCTCTCTCGCGCTCTGAAGAAAAATGCTTACAATAATAGCTTTTACTGCACTCACTGAGTGAGAAAAAAAGCACACAAAAAAGAGAAGAAAAACTTGTTCGTTCCTCCACCAGCAGCATTGTATCGTTCCATGCAAAGTTCACAATGCTGCTGGTAGTAGGACCCTCTGCTCAGTGCGCTTCCTCCTCATCCAAAATCGAAGAAAATGGAAAAAAAAGTAGAGGAAATGGAATTGTACATGTTTGGACACGAAAGCAACGAGAAAAGGATGGAACGAGATTGCAATGTGGGCACAAAGTTGCACAACCAAGTCGCAAACTGTATTTGCCCTGACATGACATGACATCAACTTGATATTAGCAGTATGTACAACTATCCGTTATAGAAGTTTTGCAGCAGTAGAAGGAATAACAGGACTACTGAGTGACAACTACAATGGCAACGGTAGCTACCTACTAGTCATGTACACACGTGTAATAATAATCTGAATAAGAGCTTTTTTCCATGTATGGATAATGTAGAGTAGGTAGAGTAGTAGTAATGATGATGGAAAAGTCGGTGTGTAATGTCATTCAATGGGGATCTAGTAAGGTGGATAGGTGTGCACAAAGAAAATGTGAGTAGTACAACGAACTGTTCGAGAAGTGCGGAGAAAAGACTTGAGAGAGAGAGAGAGAGAGACTAGGACAGTCACATTTTTAATGCCTTTCTTTGCGACTTCCCCTCCATTTCCTATTTCCTATACCACCATCACCATTATTATTACTACCACCATTATGATTATTATAGTAGGTATTGTAGGTTACACGTAGATGTACTAGAGCATGGAGTGTTTTTTTCACCACCAACCATATCACAACCACTACCACCGCATCTCAGTCGAGCAATATTGTAAGTGATATTAGGTATGTAATGCGACATGAGAGACGAGAAATGAAATAAAGGCGTCATCCCATCATGTAGCAATATCATCATATTTTACGTATGCACATATATTATTTTAAATGGATTTTCACTTTCACGACATTTGCTCGAGGATTGGAGAAACAGGAAAAATTTGTATGTAGCCAACTGCTCTTCGCTGCTGGAGTCGGGCACAAGAACTGCCTGCCACACACATAGAAAGAGAGAGAAAACAGAAATAATCTGAGCTTTTTCATATATGAGTGTGTATTCGAGCAAATAGGCAGCCAGGTGAGCAGCAGCACCGCTCCCGGGTTCCTCTCGCTCTGTCTCCACTCCACTGCAAATTCATGAATGAAACTTTTCTGACACATACACAAACCCCATCATTCTTTAATACTCTTGTAATTTTTATGTTTTACTTACTTTCGTTTGTTTCTGTCGCGTACTCACTTTTTCTCTCTCTCTCTTTCCCTCTCACATCCGTCAGCATATTACAACCTGACATGTGTTTGCTTGCTGTGTGTCTACCTCCAACAACGAATAATATGTTATATTATAACTCATACACTTCATCCAACAAATAGCAGGTTCATAAATATACGCAAAAGGTCAAACCAGGTGTGTGTTGTTGATGCTTCTGAATCCCCGACGAAATTAAATTTTAAAGCATCGTCAGCTCACTTGGATTGCCTTTTTCAAACAAAAAACAATGTAGAAAGGAAATAATAGAAAGGGTTTATATGCGAGCTTTTGGGGGAAAAGCAGTGGGGTCACTTGGTGCCTCACACGCGTCCACCTATTGTGCACTTGTAAGAAAGAAAGCGAAAACTATGTGATGTTGGTAAACATGTTATTTGCATAAACACTTTAGCAAATACTGCTACCGAGCACGAACATCCTGCTGTTGTTGTATTAGCAGTTCTGATATAGCCAATATTAATGAATTCAATAGAACCTAGTCACCATACTGCACTAGAGCTTTCACTTTCCGCAAGTCAACATTACTTCTTCTTGAGCCTCTTGTAAAAGAAAGTCAGATAATTTCTGGACTGCATCACTCCACTGCACCCGAACCAAGCTGGACTGCACCACATAATCTATTACTGAATGTTATTGAATTTTTGCCGACATTATTATGAATTCAGTATCGGCATCTGGATCTCTAGCCTTTATTTATTTCCTTTTCCTTTCACTAAAAAAAGTAAATAAGAAACGCACAAATATTTATCCACATTTGCCTTTTCTTTGAGTTGGAAAGAAAACAGTCTTCATTTTACAAAAGGATATTGGCATCTTGTGTATTTATTTGCGTTTGTGTCTGTGTCGCTGATATGGTGGACATTTTTTGTCGTTTACATACTTCCCATTCCCACTACAATAGTCACGATATACTTTTTTATCTTGTATTTTTCATGACTGTTGTTGTTGGTTTTTTCTCAAAGTCGTTTGTACTTTTCTTGTTTT
>JAQIXW010001448.1:0-19382 GCA_034700685.1 Willowsia buskii | reverse complement strand
TATGATTCAGTTGTTCTATGCTACTGTATTATTCCATTACAACAATTTTCTTTTTTAAATTCAATAACTATATAATAGGTTTTACTCATCTTTATTTACGTGTCTAATAATATTTTCATGTTTTCCTTTCAGTATTGCATTAACGGTAAAACTAGGCTGAAGTGGCTGAACCACCAGCAGGTTTACAACAATAACTTTCTACTTGTCTATTAGAAGAATAGGCATAAAGACACGTGGGGTGATATGTAGGTGCGTCAGTGTTTTCCTATAATATGCAATATATCAAGTGCTTCACCCACAGCAGCAGTAGAACTAGAACAAAAGACGTACACACTAGGGTATCGTTTTCAATATTGTCTCATGGAGTGAGTGAACTAAACCCACAGTAGTAAGTACCTCGACATCCATTTAAAACTGTAGTAGTGGAACTGTGCATGACTATTTTATGCTGCTGTGAGAAAGTGAGAATGAATGAATGAACTGAATACCAATGAAAGAGAAAAACAGAGAAGGACGATATATTGATGGCATTTTAGAATGTCTTCCGTTTTCTCTTCACGGAATTGGCAGATATAGAGTCGAGGGATCTTCTTTCCGTTGCATGCATAAATTTTCTATTTTGGTTACACAAAACGTGCATAAAGTTCCATCATCCCCACCTTAATGCTCCACGTGTTGGAAAATAAGAAGCGTTTTATTTCGTTGGCTTATGCAATCTACACATGGGCAATGCAAGAGGGAGAAGAAAATTCAATTAGAATGATTGCTTCTTTCTTTTCTGAATGCGTACATAATTACGACAAGGACATGAGCTCAATATCATATAGATTGACAGGGAGAAAGGAACAGAAACACAAAAATTGATAAAATTAAAAATTATTAGCATGCAAAGCCTTTTTTCCTTCAATACAAATCTATACGTTGATTGCAAATTGGACTTGTTTTGGCAACACAATTTGTAGGAAAAGTTTGCATTGTTTGTGAGGTTCCTAATGACGTCCTTTTTATGTTCTTCTAATTCGATAAAAATGACAGGACAATTTAGCTTTCAATATCATTCAGGATGACAGAAAACAAGAGAGCCATTATGCCTACTCCTCTCTTCACTGCATATTGTACTCTTATTTATTCAAAGTTAAAATCAAATCATGAACCCCACTACTACAGAGCATCAGCAACAGAGCCATTATAGCTCAATCTATTCAGTGTGGTTTATGACAAAACTCATGACAAAACGCAACACAGGTGCGCGCTACTATTTCTCTCATCAATTAGTGTCATGCTTTTTTTACTGGCAGGTCAAAAACGGCTTTTTTTTACTGATTTTTAGTAAACCTGAAGAAAAGAAACAACAGATAAAAATCAATACACTTATACTAGTGCTTTCTCCTTGTTTTTCATTGTTTATCTTGCCGCTCTACCTACTAAAGCCAAAGTAAGTTCTCTAGTTGCTCCTTTTAATATTGCACACGGGGAGTTTTCTTCTTGAAGCTTGAGAGTTGGTGAAGGCACAAAAGCACACATCACAGGAAAAAAAGTGTGTGTGTGCTTTTCTAGTGTGTCCTGCTGACGTCGACTTCCTAGTGGAAGTAATGCAGTGGCTTTAGTGAAAGGGTTCAAGTGAAGAGAAAAAAGGTTTTTGCATTTTTTACGCAAAACCTGACAGGCGTTATCAGTTACTTCCGTAAGAGCGTGCAGAATGCTTATATAATATGTACATACGTACAATATGCTTCCCTAATATACTGAAATCCAGCAAGTTTCCCTACTCCGAAGAGGGTTTAAACAAGCATGAAAACACACGTTGACTCGATTTGTTTGCGCAGTCAATGAATTCATGCTGACATTTGTGCTGATTATATTTATTTTCCGTATCGTCAAACTTCTCAAGATCCAGTTTTCGAGAGTGTGTGTACACACTTTTGCCTATATAGATGGATTTACTTAGACTAGATTTTGGATAGTGACCTACCTACCACCACCCACAATATCTTATCATGCATGTTGCGTAGTAGTATTACGCAGTAGTAGTAGTAGTAGTAGATATAAATAGAAATAAATTTTGCAATATTTATTCACGACTGTATTGCGTGCCTACCTGCAGAGGACTCCTCATTTTCGGAATATTGGGGACTCGGTGGGGCCGAGCTGGAGCCTGAAAACCGTCTAAATAGAGAAAGTAATGAGTCCGCACTCGCAATCTTGGTCATTTTTCCTGACGACGACTTTGCACTAAGACTAGTAGGCACGGCTGGTGGTGCTCCTCCTGAAGCAGAACTCATCGTTGTTGCTGATGATGAGTGCGCCATGGTTGTGCAAATGTTTGGCCCACTTGTGTTTGTTGGGCTAATGCAGATTCGCAAGGGAAATCTAGGTGGAAACATTGGATCTGGAGTTGTATCCGAGCTGGAAATCTCAGCGCCATCCTCTTCGCTTGTTCTACATCTGTAATTTTTACTCCTTCGAAATCTACTTTTTCTATCCTTCTTTCCTAAAGGTTTTGGAGGCACTGTCACAATAATTTTGCTCTCCTCTCCACAACTCACATCAGAGCAGGATGAAGAGGATGTCATTTCTCCTCCTGCCAGTTTATCAAGCATGTTGGCAAATGTTACTTTCTTTTCTGCTTTTGTGGCAGCTGCCTGAGCAGGGCTCACTAGCTGCATGGATGATGTTGGTGCGAGATTTGTGAAGCTTGTTTCTGCAGAGTCGAGTCCGTGTCGTTGGGAGGTGACAGAGTCTATACTGGTATTATTACTACATGCCGCTGCCGCGGCTGCTGATGTAGAGGGCTGAGGCTCCTGCATTGATGATTGAGACGCCAACCGGAGACGCTTCTCACTCATTTGAATTATCTCTGCTAGCGTCGGCTTTGGCGTTGCTGGCTTGCTTTCTCCATCGAATGATGAGCTGGGGCCAGGAGATACTAGTTGTTGAAGTATCTGCTGTTTCTCGGCTGGATCCCGTCGTACCTGCACCGAGTAGTTTCTTCGTCGATGGGGGCTTGGCGTGCCTGATGAATTTATTGTCATTGAAAGCTAATATTATTATTTATGTCTTTCATATTGGTAAAGAGTATGTACATATTTACAGACTATACTTGAAGACTACGTTTTATTGTAAACTGTTTGATGCATTAAAGGAGTTGAGTTAAAAGCCTCTATTCTTCAAGCATAAGTGCACTCTCGTGGTTATATATACTTTCAAACTGTTATTGGATTATTATGTTTTAGAATTTAAAGTATATACAGCCAAAAGCGTCATATAAAGTTACATTGTCAGTTACGTTACATAACTCTTTGGCATGTAAAAGCGTATAAAAACTACAGAGATTAATGATAAATACGTTAAAGACTTTCGCTGGCCCAAGAGGAGGTGACTCGTTTTCAAGAGAAAGTTTCAAATTCAATTTAGTGATGAACACACTGATTAGATTATTTTCTGATTAATGAACTCTAAGCTATTCGTTAATGTAGCAAAAATTTCATTGACTAAAAAGTTGCATAATATTAATTAGTAAAAAATAGAGAAGAAAAAATTGCAAGTTTTAGGTCGAGTTTCTGTGTCGGCGCCCTCCTTCAAAAGAAAGATCTACTTTTAATTTTGTTTTTCTTTCGATATTCATTTCCTTTTCAATGAGAAATGTGAGTATCATTGATAGATATATTCATGAACACCCATCTCAAAGTAGAAAGTACTCACATACATCAGCTTTCTAACTATTACGAACCATTTAATTTCATCAAAAGAAAAAGTTTTATAATGAAAAGTGCGTCTCTTTTCTGCTCATCTCATTTTTTGAATACAAGTTTTTAAACACAAACTGATACTTTTTTGTGAGGCTCAAAGTGAAATAATATATAGAAAGTTTGTTTCCTCATGTACGAAACACAAAAAAATAGAGAGAAAAATAGTTTTTTGAAAGGATCCTATAGCCAATTTGTGTTGTTATCAAATACTTACGGAGCATGCCTCTGGAAGGCCGGAGAAGGTCATCTAGACTAAAAGTCCTATTTTCATAAGTGTGAGGACTTGCTACAGTAGCTGATACATTGGACGTGGCGGAAGATAAAGACAACAGGGATGGTTTACGTATGCCGTATCCTAAGCGGCCGAGGAATGACCTTGCAGTCGGTGGGCTTGCTGCCTGTTGCGACGTTCCTGGAATAGCATCTCTCATTCCTAGAGGTCCTGGTCCAACTACACCACCTGTCCGTACAGAGGAAGGAGCTACAGGTCGAGAACATCGATTTGTGCGAACGAACGAGCATGGCATTCACGTAGAATATCATCATCAAACGAAGTAGTAGTAGTAGTAGTAAAGTTGCAAAAAAAGTGACAAAACGTTGGCCAAGAAGAGAGGAACACACACGAACAAGATGTAGAACGCGAGAGGTTGCAGAAAGAAGGCTCAAAGATAGAGAGAGAGGCACAGAGACGGGAGAAGAAAGAGAAAGAGAGCAGAGAAGACAAAAGGCAGAACAGAAGAGAAGGCATTTTCGCCGCACAAAGATTTGAGTAGAAGAGAACAAGAGAAAGCAAGAAAGAGAAAAAACAACAAAAAAGCGAATTTATCAGAGATGATATATCACATCAAAAGCTGCAACGAATATAGATGTTTTGTGTTAGAAGTTATATATTATGCGCTATAGACATCGGTAACAAAAAAGAAAGGTCAGGCAAAATGATGATGTTCATATGTAATTGAAATTAGTATATTATAAATTATTTTTATATGCTTTTTTTATGTTTTTATGTTAATAATATGTATAAAGGCACGTAAAATATGAATGTTTATGGAAAGTTAGTGAAGATTTTGATTAAAATGTGACATAAACAGAAACGAAAGCTTTGTAACCATTTAAATTGTACTTACATGCATGACATAGCATTGGAAATATGCCATGCGAGAAACATGGTAGGTTAGTTGAATAGTCCTGACTACTTTTTTTTATTCTTTTCAGTTTTGCAAAGTTACTAGCTTTATCTCTTTAATATTATTTTTATTATTGTACTACAAGTTATCCGCTTGTCCCTAAAAAAATATATTGTCTGTGTCCTGTCCTGTGTCGTGTCAGATGGCGGCAGAGTAGTTGGTTTACTCTCTTTTAAAAACATGTGAGCGTTTTTTAGTTAGAAAATCAATAAATACTCAGTCAATATTATTGATGCAGAAAAAATACCTAGACGAGAACTTCCCTGTAAAAATATTATTTTCCGTGTACAATAAGCCAGGCTATTACAACCCTTTTTTCGCTACGTTGTTGTCTGTGAATGCATGAGATTTTCCATAAATAAATAATGACACATTAGTAGGCTTTTTCTAGAACTATCTCCGTTTTCAATCAGCCTGAATTCATTATAACTCGGATACATTGTGTCTACCATGCTTATCGACAAAAAGTATAAGAGCATTTCGCGAATGTGGTGTATTATCAGATATATGTATGTGGAGACTCCGCCGAGAAATATTTAACCGTATCATCGTAATAATGGATATCCACATGCTGTGCCGATTCACGCAACACCATACATTGTGACAATATGAAAACCCGTGAGAGAATTATATACTAACAAAATTATATGAAAAATACATTCGATTGCGTGTGACAAAGACAGAATACGTGTGTGCGTGTAGCTCAGGGCTGACATTCAAGCCAACTGATAACCCGAAAAAATAAGTAAGTAGGTGAAGTGAAAGTCGTAAAATCACATTTTTTTATCCATTTCTTACTTTTAGATCTAAGACAGATTGTGATTACGAATAAGTGAAATGGATCGAACCAGATAAACTATGCCAAAATGTGTACGGTAGTACGGTACTCTACAATAATTTATTAGATATTACGTATTTGAAAGCATGCATTGGAATAGCAATATAGGCAATAACAATGCATATCACTGAAACTTTCTTCAACGTAATATGACATAAAGCCTACTCAAATTCATTACAGAGTTATACGACACCCACACACACACACGTATTAGCTTTTCAGCTTAAGAAAGGAAAATAAATGTTGGATGTGCTTCTACGTAAAAGGCAGGGAAAGTTGTGTAAATCATAATATTATATACATCAATTTTCCGTTTCTATCTACTTTCTAGTTCGAAGCTTTTTGCAACGAATATTTATTTGCCAAGTGAGTAAAATCAACCAAGTGGAAACCACAAAGGAAATGGAATGGCATAAGTGAAACAGCAGTGGTGCATTACTGTGAACCATATTATGAATATTCATACTTGTATACAAATCCCAATTATAGCATATTCCAGAAATAACATAAGAATCATAAAGAGGAAATGAAATCAATGAGCTTCGACTGAACTCAAATGAGTCTCATATGTGTGGTGTATATCATACACAAGTAGGGTGCTTCAAGTCCTTTTTATCTAAATCATGTACCGTGACAAAAAGTAACCTATATCAAAGAGGCATATGCTAAAGTTTCTTGCTCGGTGTACCACATCAGGTTGATACTTTATACACATTTCAAAACTTTCAAGCATGCATATTCAAATACAAGAGATCTGGGATCTTTTAAAATCTAGACTTATATACAAGCAATCATGCTTCAGGCACCTAAGGTAAAGAGTGTTCTGGGATTCTGCAAATGTTTTCCCAGAGGTGGCTTTGATATTCTAGAGTGTCTCTCTTCCATTCTATCATATCATATCGCATATCTGTGCTGGTGCTAAACAAACATGGGTTTTAGTTGCGGTGCAGTTCTGTAATATCCGGCATCATGCTTCTGTGCAAAAGAAAAAGCTATATATATATTGGTAATTGTTGTTGCAAGAAAGATATGGACACAAGAAGTATACATCAATGTCATCAGAACAAGTAGAGTTTTGATGTTGACAGAGAGTAAGTGAAGCACAAAACACAATAGTGTACAAAGTACAAGGGAATAGTAAAAGCATAGACAAAAGCGGCAGCATCATCATTCATCATCATCGTGTGCACTAAGGAGAAAGTGGAGAAAGCACACAAGAAAAAGCAAATGGATCAAACTACACCCAAGAAATCATAATTTATTCATCTACTCATTTCATACATGCTCATGTATGTATGCAGACATGTGTGTGTATCTTTTTTTTCATATACACATGTGGCAAGAATTGAAGATAGTCGTCGTCAAATGATTGACTATGACCATGGAAGGAAGTGGCGCACTATAATACTTTCAAAAATGTGTTTAAAAATTTACGTTCGTTCACTCAAGTCAAGCTCTACAACCATATAGCCAATAAGTTAATACCGCCGAAATGTAAAGAGTTTTAAAAAACGAAAAGTTAATGACAAGAAGTCATTATTCTCACGATGTAGTAGTAAATCTAACTTTTCACGTTGGTTCGTCGGTACTGTAAAATTGAAAGGAATAAATTGTCAATTTGATGGAAAATTAAAAGTTGAGGATTGCATGTCTGCTGAAATGTATCAAGAATGTCATGTTGTTTTACGGTTACATTTACTTGTATAATGGTGTAGTAAATGTAACGAATGGGTATATATGTCAATATTAGGTTATATATTATTAGTCATCATATAAATCATTGATTAAATATAGCCATATATATGTTTTGGTATTAGAGAATATATATGTTGTTACGCTTTTTTGCCTTGAACTCGAAGATGCACTAAATTTTTTCGTTATGATCAAATTACCCCACGAAATGCCACGGTTCCGCTCGAGATCCTCGCTAAGAAACTTTTCCAACTTTTCAGGAAAATGTCGCTTGAGACACCATATAAGTCCTATTACCCCCATAACCACAAAGACGGTGATGAGTCCAAGCCAGAAAGGTTCTTCCAGCATTCGCTGCGACAACGGCTTATAGGGAATATGGAGCATCCGAGATTCACACTGTGGTCCTGTACACACACACAAAAGAATAATATACATCTTTTATAATGAATGAATGAGTGATATATAAAGCAAATATTTTGCAGCATGGAGAACACAAGAGACAACGAACGAGAGACAATAAAAAGATGGCAACAATTTATACTGTGTTATACCATACCATAATATGCATTACTCTACAAAGCCATGTAGTTGTTGGGTACAATGTCATGAGAGAAAAGACGAGAGAAATGAGAGAGATGCTTAACAAACATGGTTTTTATTTTACATGGTTTTACCATTATGTTCTCTAATATCACTGTCAAGTAGAATCACATCTATAATATGTATTGCTATGCTAGATGGTGTGCACATTTATAGGCTGAATTTCTTCTCTCTATTCATTCTCTCTCTTTTGACGTCTGGAAAGATACATTTGCATGAACATAATATGCATTAAGGAGTTTCCACCTACTTTCGATGCATTCTACTGAAGAATAGCGTTTTAACCTATGTATATACTGTCTATTTTAGCCAGCAACATAATATGAGTGTATCCCTAATAGAATATTCAATAATAGAGATAGAAACCCAACCAGAAAGAAAAGTGCCACTGTTTAAACCTAGTAATTTATTTTGTATCTTTATTCCTCTGTTAGCTGCATGTGTAGAAGCAAGAAAAAAGGAGAAAGCAAGTAATTTCGGTTCTAGATGTAGTATCTACTCTTTGTGTAGAAGACCCCTGTTGTAAATGTTTTTATACCTGCGTGTGCAAAGTGATGATACATGTTTTATGCATAACAAGCTTTTCATAAAAAACCAACCCACCACATACACAGTTTTCATATTTTATTTGTATATACATCATACACCACCATACCACACATTCTAACAACTTATTTGAATAATGAACCGTTCCAAGCCAGTTTAAAACCAGATGCATTCATTTTTTAAGTGCGTGAAATACAGAGATATTTTCGCCTGATACGGATGCCTCATTTGCCTTAAAACTTAATAGTTTGAAGTACAATGCATATATTTCAAGTGAAATTTTATATAAACCGTTAACGAAGCCAGGGACTCGTTCACACAAAAAGTTGTTTGAAATGAAAGAATAAAAATCTGCATTGAAGAATGTAAATTGGCACAGAAAAATGAGAGTAACCCTTTTGTATCTGCCAGCACAAATTAAACTCTTGATAAATGTGGTTTGATAAAAAAATCCATATTATCGTCTATAGCTCTAGATAATACTATGTATATACATATGTAGTTTGGTTTGAAAAACATGAGGTGTTCAAACTTCGTCAACATCTGAAAGATCCTGCATCAGCGCCATGATAATTATTATGTGGAATGTTATTAAGCGTAGAGCAACCCATTTTCCTTTTTTTTAACGCCAGGCTTTTATCTTTAGAATTTCCTATTTTTTGATGTCAGCATTCAATCTTTTTTGAGCTAGTGAAAGCATTCACTCTAGTTTGTTCTAATTACCAAAAAAATTGTTCTTGCTTCCATGAATTTTGTGAGGCATGATTTTTGGGCTGAGGAACACATTTTACTTTTTGCAATTGTGCTTTAAGAGAAATCTCAACCTAGAATTTATACTTGAATGGTTTTGCACTTCAATGCGTAGTTTTACGTTCAAATTACATGATGTAAATGCCCATCATACATATTACACAGCATACTTTTCTAGCATATATTTACCTTTGTTTTCTATATAACAAGCATTTATGCTAAGGTTAATAAATGTGGAATAGTTCAATTCTTCTGTGTTACTTTTGTGCAAAAGAACCATACAACCACAAACAAAAGGTTCTGCAATGACTAGTGACAGTTGGGGTTACGACGTTCTTTTGTTTGCGCTTTTATTTTCCACAATAAAAAGCGAGTGGGATAAGGGCTACAGAGAATTGAGGAATATTGCTGCAATCATCTTCATCCCTTGAGAAAAGATTCCACCTATTACATAACACACGCTACAAACTCTTATAAAATGCCACAATTTAAATTATACACTAGTAGTAGCAGCAGCAGCAGAATAGCAAGTTTCAAGTAGTACGAATGATTGTACTGTATTTCTTTACGACAAAACTGCCTGCTATGATTCCATAGAGGGTTTTCTGAGCATGAATGAACAATATTATGCCATACAGTGGACCTACGCCATAGCTTCAGACGTACAAGATACCTTGATGTGTTCCTTCGAAAAAAAAACAAAGTAAAAGTTTGCTATTTCTCAAACAAGGGAAACTCTGAGAGTGCATAAAGCAGCATAGTAAAATTGTAATATGAAATCCACTTGCTGCACAAAGATCATGTCAATTCTTTTGAGCAAGTGAGGCATGCGGTGCAAGGTAGTGTAAAAATATTACGCAAAGGTTTTATAGCATACTACTACCGCTCTGTTGAATAAATAAGATATTTTGCACAGCTCCTCTTACTACCTTTACCCTACACACTTTAGGTGCAATTCCTAAATTCAATAAAAAGACATATAAAACAACGCGTCACTAAAATGTTTATCAGAGCGGAAATACAAGGGTTTCGGTAAAAAAAATTGACACGACATGAAACAGAAATGAGTATACGAACTACTTGTAGTATGTAATTCTTCAAATGCGAGTTTTCTACTCGCTCAATGAATTATGTTCAAGGAGGGTGAGAACTTTGCGTTGCCACCAAATCAGCAATTCAAAAATTCTGCTCGCCTACAAAAAATCCACAGAAAATATATTTTTGCAATTTGTCTTCTAGCTGAAATATTAAGAAAGTGCTTGGTAAGCATGATTAAATTAGTTAAATGTGATAGTCTTTCGGAATAGAAGATGAATCGACTATCTAAATTCTCTGGAATTATTGAGAGAAAAACAACCTTTTACATTGGTTGTGTGGGTGTATTTGTTCGCTCGCTATATGCTATGTGTGAAGTTTTCATTTTCGAGAGTATAGAAATTGAAGGCTATAACTATACATATATAAGCAGACTTTATAATAAAAATAATTACTTTAATGCACTCTTCTATCCTGTAAAGTAAACAGTTAAGAGAAAAAGTTTGCTCTGGCTTTCTTCGTACCAGGAGTTTATCTATTTCTACATAAAATTTCTGCTACTGAATCCACACTGGAAAAAGTTGTTTTGATATTTAGATAATACTTTGACATTTTCCAGAATTCTTCGTCGGTACATAAAAGGTCAAAACAGCAGTTTTATGTAACATGTCCTGTGTACCAAAACTTTTTCACTGTATGTATTGCGTATTTTGCAAAGAGAATCAACTACCTATCCTAATTTTTTAAGGCGACGAAACATGAAGCATTAAAAAAGCACAGTGAATAGTTGATTTTCCAAATGTTCTTGTTTGCTTTTGCTTACCTTCCCACCATGCGTGACAAAGACATTTGTAAGATGTTTTGTTTACTTCGATGCAATCTCCGTGACCGGAACAGGGACGATCATCACAAGGTTTATAGCGCCTTTCACATCTTTCACCGCCGTAGCCGAGTTGGCACTTGCATTTAAAAGTTTTGCCCTCCATAACACACTCTCCAAAAAGACATGGATTCAGATCGCATAAACTCAGGGCACAAAATGGTCCTATAAAATGGTATTATGGGAAAGAGAAAGTACACGTTAAAACCATTTTATGCATTATTACCAACACTTTCTTGTCATTTTAATGATGACAAACTCATCATAGCCAGGTCATTCTAAACCAATAGCTGGAACGAGAACGGAAGGATGTGCACCTATTATCTGCACATCCAAGCGAAACCAGCAATAACACACTTTTGATTGTTCAGAAAAGCGATAACGATTTGACCTGCTTATTCTTATTCAGTAAACGTTCCAAAAAGCCAAAAGAGCATCCAAATATAAGTGCTTTATATTAACTAAAAAAAGTCTATATAGCAAACAATATTACATGGATCAGTTATGTTGAATACACCTAATCGTTGAAAAGTTTTACAGCTAGAGTGATAGAGAGAGAGAGAACATACACATATGTAGGAAGTTTTTTATTTTCACCTGTAAATGGACTAGGACAGCGACAAATGTGCCTTCCTTTTTCCGAAACACAGGTTCCGCCATTTGAGCAACGATTTCCAGTGCATGAATTCAGCACCAACAGTCTGTCGCCATCCGCTATAACCTCATCCCGGAAATTTTCGTCTAATGGATAAGAAACAGATTTTTCATTCTCCATCCATTCGCTTTAGGTTCAGACCGATGAAAATTGTGAGCCATAGAATAGCTAACACTTTTACAATGCCTGAATGGTAGCGCGGTGAAAGGTGACTAGTGACACTTATCATTATATTGTATGGTGAAATGATAAATATCACCTTTTCATTCATTATTTTGGTCCAATGTAAGCTTTGTGCTACCAAGCATTATATTTTTATAAAATACTTAGAACTAAGCATATGCATTTATCCATGAACGAAACAAGGATTCATACCGTGAGATATGAACAGTAAATGAAGAATGTATGAATGGCCCACTTAAAATAAAAAATATCATTTTATTGTAATAGAAATATTGAAACCATTGTGTCGTACCAAGCGTGGTGAGGATTTGTGCATTCCACTTGGCTCCGTGATAGTCTGCCAGGTACACCTGCTTCACATCCAACCTGTTAAATCGCGAGCGAAACCGAATGGTTGTCCCCAAAGAAATCCCATTATCACCCCCCATCGTCGCCTCCACATCGTTATTACTTTCAACCAGCTCAAAGATGTCATCATTTTTCATTAGTCGGTTGTTACCAGTTCCAAGGTTGGTATTACCCCCGTAGTTCATTCTATCATTGTTGTCGCCACCTCCACCACCACCACCGCCGTCCTCATCATCGTCTATTGTGTAGCTGGGAAAAGTGCTTTCTTTCAGATGACAGATGATACGTGTCAGTCCATTCTTACCAACGTGTGGATCACTAATTTCCAAATACGATTTCACATTGGCGGGGCATCTTGTACTTCCCATAACTTTCAAGGTGACAACATACTGTGGTGGCGAGATGAAAGACACAGTTAAATTAACCATCGGAGGGGGCTCTAATGGAAAGTTAAGTGAGGTTAGGGGCAGACTGGTATTGGGTTCGGTGTTCACTATCAGAGTTTCCTTTAGAAGGTGTGGAATTGCTCTGAATCGACCTAAAAATCCTCTTCCTGTGTGACCTTGAGGTGAGCGCACACGAATGGCCACCCTCTCACTATAAGAAATGAACGAAACCCGAAACGGAGTTGAGGTGAGATTGCCACAAATAAGAATCTCATTGTCGTTGGCGATGTCGGGTAAAAGTTTTCCATCAAAAGAGGACGATGAAGGAGGAGAAAAGAGCTGGCCTCCTGTTAGGTCTATTGCAACGTGATCTTGTTGTCTACAGTCCATTCCAGTGGATGGTATACTTTCACCGAACATTCCTTCCCCATCGCCACCAACATTCTTGTCCAGCATACTTGTTGATAAACTTTGGCCAAGTTCAAAGACTTGGAAGTTGAGCCAGAGTCTCTGACCCGCTGTAACGAGATCAAATCAAGATAGCAAATGAATGTCACGTGAAGTACAGGATATTACAGAGTTTTAGATTACACGATGTCTACAAAATCCTACCCAACCCAGTTTTTGTTGTAATGAAACATGAAAACGGTATATTATGAAGGGAGGACAAGTGCTAAATGTCAAGTAACTAGTTGCTGCGCTAATGGGTTTGAAACTTTTTAAAGGGATGAGAATATCAAAGGTGCTTGGTTATGTCGACGACAATATCTACATGTTATACAGAGATGCATTGCCGCTACTGAGCTAACAGTTATTACGATCTTTGCTCTGCAATTGGTTAAACGCAACATTGAACGAACACAAGTTTACTCCACTTTTCGATGCTTTTATCCTAACGAGTTTTCTTGAATACCGGAAATGGACTCTTCATCTCAGGGAAAATGAAGACGTGTCGCACTTTATTAGGAACCAAAGTGACTTAAAAGTCAAACTTGTAGACAGTGCATATACATGCATTGGTTGTGAGTAGTGAGCGCAATAAGACTTCCATTTTATTCCCTCCCTTTATATCACTTCCCCATTCCACAAATATCAAGGTATTATAGTATAGTAGTGGGCGACTGAATACTGTACAGCCACAGCCTGCTTTAAAGGACTACAGGGAATTGCAAATGTTTTCTTGCGTGGAGAGCACTCTAACAGTCTTCTCACCTATCACATTGTTCCTTCTTCTCCCTATTTATCTTGAGTAAATTTACGACTTGATCCATACATTTAGGCTTTTATCAAATTTCTTTGTCCTTTTCCTGCTAATAAAAACGACCACAAAACCCTCTTCTATTCAGTGTTTTAATTTTGTTTGAATTATCTAATACATGTACATATTTCTTAACACGCACAGCGTAGATCCCTGTAAGCAAACAACAGTCATGCCTTCTCCAGACAAGTTATAAGTACAAAAACAAGCGTCTCAAACTGTTATGAAATTCCCAGAAGCGGAAATGGCAAATGTTATTACCCACTTCACACTCACAGAGTTTTTGGACTCATGGCTCATAATGCAACACATTCTAGCGCCCACATAATATGTACATCAAATCCACATAATATTCCTTGGATTATTATTATTATTATGAAAAATAAATGTGGAAGCATAATATATTCTGGCAATATCCAAAGAATGCACTTTGACTTCAGCATTTGGATCACTGTGAAAACCAAAAGAAACTTTGTGAGGAGAGAGTGTTCGTCACAAAAAGTTTTCCCACACATTTACTCTCTGGCTGAATGATTCTTCCTCAAAAAAGAAAAAAAAGACTTGACAAGCTTGCTATTGCCTTTAGAAAAACTGTAACATAGAGTAATATAACGAACAAAGAAAATGTCATATGTGCTTTTATGCTCGTAAAATTATACAACTTTTCATCATATAATACACACGTACTACTTAAGTTATGAAACCAATCTGTGTGCATAGACTCTTCACCCACCCACGTTTTGCATAACTTGTGTTTGTTAGAACAGAAGATCATTCTGATTTATGACTTTTCTGGATTTGGTTTTTGTACGGTAATAATATGTATTCTATCATCTACCTTTCTCTGTCTTTCTCTTTCTCCCGACTTTCACTTCATCACATCATGCATCTCGGTACACTCTAATGTGTATGCACGTTTGTTACAATATCATATCCATAAAGAGCGCGCTGCACATGGTAATTTATCAAAACTTTCTTCGGGCTAGACTTCCATCGCTTTCTCTCTTTAGCAGTAATAGAGTGGAAACTAATAAAAGCTGGGTGCGCATTACCTCGAAGCATGTGATGTTCTCCCATGAACCCGGACATATAGATTCTTCCTAGGTATATAATATTTCAATCAGCAAGTCTGGTGATGATGACGACTTTTGATATCCGATACAAGTTACATTTTACGCTATATTGGCGCATAATAAGATTGCTTATCAAGTATAGCGTACATGAATAGGCGAAAGTTTGTGGGTGCACTGAAAATACACTGATGCTGGCTTGTTTGCTTATTTTGTCAAAGCTGCAACATACACGCGCACGTATGTATAGCCAGCAAAAAGTCTCCAAAAAGTGCCAGGCTCTACGGCTCCATGAGTTCATTCACTATACATGGCTCAAAGGTATTTCCGGGAAAATCATTGTGCAAACAAAAAGACTCTAGCAAACAGTCATAATATATTTTACTCTAGGCGGGTAATCCATACCTATTTCCAGTTTGGAAACAGCAACACAGCAGCAGTAGACAAAGAAATGAGCTTTTTGTCTGTCTTACTACTTGCCATGCAAGCAAGCAACCACAAAACCATCAAGTTCTAAATTGAATAGAGTTGTATACATTAAGTGGGATCATTTTATGTGGAAGAAAGGATGTTTAGCTTTTGCCTACAAAAGTATAAAAAACTAAAAGAAGAAGGGAAAAATCAAAACAAGTCTGATGATCAGGGGCTCGTGATTTGCATGATAAGCTAACATCGTTTTCTGTACTTGCTTATTCCATGATTTTAAAAAGTACGTTAGTACGTATAGTACCCCGTTACAACATGAATCTTGTGAAAATTCGTCTTTCCGGAGCCAAAGGGTAAGTACAGGAAAAAGTAAAACTAGGAGTTATGCAAACGAATATAATGATGTTCTCAATAAGTGCGTACTTTCCAACAAGACTAGGAAATTTTTCACGGAAAATATTCCACTTTCTTTTAAATAACCTCGTTAAGGGCTCAGTGCTTCATAGCATGTCATTAGGAACATGAGCGCAATTATTTATTTTCAGAAATTGAAGTACCTATAGTTGTGCAGAATATGTTTGCAGTTGAACGTATGAAAAAGTTTGAGGGAAAGTGTATTTATTAGTTATGTTTACTCTAATTTTATAAGCTAAATGAAATCAACTTGTATAAGTAAACTGTACGGAATACATTTTTGTATGCTCTTTTAAATAACTCGTTTTTTCAAACTGTTGGGATTTCGAGCATCAACTTCACTCACGTCAAGTTTGTCATATTCAAATTATTATATTTTTCTTCGTTACATTGTCGCTTTCCACACAAACCTTTTTTGAAGTTTCTCGTACATTACATGTCAGTTTAGAGTCAAGGTAAATACCTTTCGCAAAAAACAACCGTTTCACTATTTTTTGGGTAACTACCTATACATGAGCATATTTTCGCCCTAATTTGACTGACTGCTTCAGTTTCACCAGCCACCAGCGGTGCACATATTATATATTTACTGAATATACGGGAATATACACTAAAGTTTAGCCGTCTTCAGAAAGTCTTCAAAAAAAGTTTATTAAATAATATACTTCTTACATGTCCTTTGAAACAAATAATATGCTTTAAAGTAAGCATAAATAATATATTAAGTCGACAGTTTCACTTTTGTATGATCAGTGGCATTTTTAGTGCAAGCTCTGGTATCTTTTTACTTTTATTCATTCTATGTAGACAATAGCCCCTGTATTTTGTATTCATGAAAGATCATCATTTTCATACATCCATCATCACGATATTATTGACATTACGTTATTAACATGTTGTCAACAACATTTCATGTCTCCCTTTTGTTTCCCGTTTTCATCACGTTTCCACGCATAATATTGTTTAGCACATGTATACATTGCATTTAGAGCAAAGCATAGTTTATATACATACACAGACAGGATTTTTGTTTACCTTGTAGTAAGTACATGCTATACATATAATATTTATTAAACGAACCTGGTGCAATAATGTAGTATACACAGTCAAGGTGTGGTAGATTGAAGTAGGGAAAATTGGGCGTGTGAATAGTCTGATCTCCTAGAGGAAACGGGCTTCCAACGAAACCAGCCATTATAGTCTTTCCTGACACACAACTCGTCACGTCCACAGCTCTCCAAAGTAGTTCGTAGCCAGTGAAAGCATTGGAGAAGTCAGTATGAAAAATGACATCTACTTCATTTGAGGATGAGACGTAGTCGAGCCTAAAACAAAATATAAAAGCAAGCAAATAATAATAATACAATTTCGTGTAAGTGAAGATTATATTCTATATGACGGAGAAAGAGTAAAGTCAAAGATAATATGTTGTACTTAAGTGGACAAGTTCCATTTCTACTGAACTTTCGCGTCTCGTGATCAGTGAACTCTACACGAATAAACAGACACTGAGCAGCGAAGTAAAATACGCAAACCTCTTCAAGTAACCAGAAACAAGCAGAACATTCGTTGTCTACATACTTGTATATGTTGTTGGCTCGATTATTTTAGTATATTATATCTAATGTCTCCGCTTTTACTTTCAATAGATGCCTGCCTCCAGAAAGTGGTTCAACCTTTTAGAGAGCTAATACGTTTTTGCTTGTTGAGATAGAGAATTAAGTGGACTGTATCGGTCATCTTGTATTTCTGTGAACATATTATAGTCACATTTATATGAGTGCGTATAGGTATTCGGAAACTGTATTTTTCATACCTATTTTTGTTTTATGTTCTCAGATTTAGTCTCCATTTTGAGAAACTTCGTTTATCAGCGGTAAACTCTTGGCAAAGAAATTTTTCAGGGAAAACGGAAACAGATTTTAACCATTTATGACAGAAATAGACAAAATATTAAAGTATCATTAAGTATACTAACTGACTGGTTTCTGAATTATAAAAACAAAGCTTAACCTTACAAAAACATGTATTTTGGTATATAAAAAGGTCATTGTACATTAAGAACTAATAGGTATACCGTACAACGATTTGGCAGTTATGATATCAACAAAAAATGAAATGACCGATATGGGGTATGTATTATGATAGAATCTTAACGCGAAATAACTAGACCATAGGTATGTCTGTTGTTGTACATTTTTTCTTACACGCGCTTTTTTTTACAAACAATAAGCCATTTCTGTCAAAGAATGATTGCTTTCTTTACTAATGCAAAGGATGGAGCAAGAAACCCTAGCATTCCATTCATTGTTACGCCATTAATGCTGGAATCGGGAATGGCAAGCAGTTGAAGCGAATGCAAGTACGAAATTTTTATTTGCTTTCTGACATTATGTACATATTTTTTATCGCTTTTCCGACTACTTTCACTTTTACAACTACGGGCTATGTACACAACGTAGTCGTATTACAACTTTAGGGGGCACGCTCACTTATTTAATCATAATCATCTTCTATATTCGTGGAAAAAGTAGAAAGAAGTAGAAAGGCGTGTGCGTAGTAAAATGAACTTGCTTACAGTTTATGAAATACGCACGCTATCGACTCGTTAACACTCTTGACGCAAATGCTAAAAGACATCTATATATAGAATCTCATCTCACCTGGTTCTACTTCTACTAATTATACGCTGTATGATGGCGTACACGCGAAAATTGCAAGATCTTCCATAAAAAATAGAAGCGCCTGAAATTTCCGCCAAGGCCATTGAAATATGCATGCATGTTTACCTGTTCAGCTCATCCTTCTGATAACTGCCGCAAAACCTCGTTCGATTTTTTGTGCTTCGATCCAAGATTTCCACGTAGTCGTACAGGCAATTCTCTTGAGGCTCCACGTCCATATGAGAGAAACGAATAACAATTTTTGTGGATTTGGGTGCAACTAAATGGTTGCGATGATCCATGTTATTGACATAATTGGACGGGTAATTTGGGGAGGCTAATTTCCCACCGGTCCCGGAGAAAGTTCTGTTCAGCATTTGGCGCATCTCCACTGAAATACAAAGTATCTTTGTTGTAGTAAAGTTAAGAAGCAAGAAGAGGCATAAAAAATTTACATACAGGAATGATTGCATGTATGCAATTTCAGTTCCTTCAGGTACTTTTAAACATGCTACAATTCTAAATTGAAGTATAGTACTTATAACAATATACCATAACTTCAAACAAGGTATATGCTCGTACTTATACTTATTGTTTGTTTGCCATTAGGAGTAAAACAAACAACCACCACATTATCAGGCTGCAGCTGGGTCTTTGACCTTTTTACAATACATAATAAATCAAAATGTTGCCTTGTAA
>JAQIXW010001447.1:0-19386 GCA_034700685.1 Willowsia buskii | reverse complement strand
ACCTACATACCATTTGAACCTTTACTTCATCATCAAATCATAATTACCTGGAAGTCGTAAGTTGTGAAGCACAAGGAAAATGGACGCTCGTATCAGATTCCAAACATATAGTATGCTGGTGGTAATACCACACTTTCTGAATTAAGTATGGTTGTAGTTGTAGAATGAATTTTTGTTGTTGTTGCTAGATTCGATTTTTATGAACCTCCTTGCTTAGTCAAACGCAAAGCGAGCAGGCTTTCAACAATTACACTTTTGGAGCCTACAATTATTATTATTATTAGTAGCATTACGGCAGTTTGTAATTCGAGCTGCTGAAAAACATTACTTCCTTCCTATAAGATTATAGCTACGTATAATATGCAGCCAATTTGTTCAAAAAGCCCTAAGCTAAGTTTTTACGAACTCAGTAATATCAAATGATTACATTTTGCAGCAAAATGAGCAATTTTACCTGTAAATAACCGTGTCGTTTCTTGACCATAACACCAGCCGTATTTTCTCTCCAATATGGGCATTCAGGTCACAAGGCAGCTCAGCAATGTTTCCCAACAACGCTTGAACTTGGTCAGAGGAATCTGTGCAAACAATAAAAAGTTAGATTAGCGTACACATAAAATATTAAGCACCATAGTATAACCAAGATTTTAGTCAAGTCACGCAACACCTTACTCACAACTTGTGATTTAGATAACCATTTGTACGCAGCAATGCAGTTAATAATAATGTTTTTCTTTTTAAATTTTATAGACAATACTATACTTTTTGAATGTATTTACAACATGGGAAATCGTGCGTGTATAACATTTCTACATTCAAAGACTTCCATATAAAAGTATGCATGAACGCTTGTGGTAAAATAAACCTATTATTGAGAGTATTGATGTTAACTATATTATTTCTTGAAGATTTGAGTGCTAATATTGCAATAATAATTGTTATTTATAAACTACTGCATTACGACAATAGTCCAACTAAAAGGTGACGATCTATCTCTAGATACATTATAAATGTACATTATTATAGGGAAACATGACGAGTCTTTACATTGAATATTCAATGGAACTTAAAAGTAGTGCAGAAGAAAGTGGTCTACTTTCACCATCCCACGTTATGCACCATATTGCCAACTTATAGTTGAGTGAAATACAGTGGGTTATTTCCCAACCGGGAAAAGAGGAATATGCATATTTAACGATGGAACTGCAGAAAAACCTATATCCAGATCTAATATAGGTTTGCCTACTTTCTAATACCTAGCACAACACTACTACTGTTACGTATCTTTTACTATTATTCTACGCTTCACGTGCGTTCACCTCTCATCATTCACTTTACACCATGACGGGCCAGAATACATTACCCACTGACCGAAACGGAACAGAACACAATGGACCGGTCAGTAGAAAGTATATCAAAGTGCATTATTTCTTTTTCGGTTGTTCCCACAAGCCGTGTAAAATGATCATACCGCAAACATTAGCAGCAGATCAACATCTTTTTCCATATGGAAAGAAAATACTGAAAAGTGTTTCCATCCCTGTAGGATATATTTTGCCGAATCAATATGATATCTTTAATGTATGGAAATACAATATACTCTTCAGTCTTTTCACGTCTTAGCAAACGCAAAAAAAAACCCAGCTTTGCGAACCTTTTCAAGTTGATATTTTCATACCTTATTATATCATCGCCAGATACTCTAGAATATTTGCCAGTATTCTGAATTGATATGGAAAATAGGTAAATAATCTTCCTCAAAAACTAAAAAGACTTGTATGCAAATTTTATACCATACAATCTTTCCATATGCTACAAAGTATTCTTGGGGAGTAGCCGAGTAGCATACAAACATTGCAATGTAAATGTTGAATGAAAGTGAAAATAAGAAAAAGGAAAGTGTTTTGCAAAAAATGGGAACAGAGATGATGACGGCGATGATCATGAAGACGACAATATGATACGATATGCGTGTAAACTAGGAAGTGCTCCCATCTCTTACGGTACTCTTACGCGATATGATATGTGAAGAAACAAGAAAAATGAATGCTTGCCTGCGGCCCATTTTCAAAACAAAGATACGTATCCGTACATACAATGTACCTATATATGTGCTCGTTTGTTAGTATTCTCGCTTGGAACGCATTTTTTATAAAATGTATTACTTTACTTCATTGCCATCATGATCATCATCTTCATGAATACTTTTCGCAATGTTATAGTTTACATTGCCAATGCAAACTGGCAAGCTTCTCATGTACTCTCAATCGAGTCTACACCATGAACACTCTCATGCTCCCACTACCACTCAGCATTCAGCAAATCCTCTCGGGACATTATTTTTCTCCTTAAAAATATGAGAAATGCATGTATTCTGGTAGTGATGTTGATCATGATGGGGATGATGTGATGTTCGAGAGCTCGTCTAAAAGTAAAGCATGTTTTTCACATTTCCGTGATACACGAGCAATACGTGTATGATATATCGCTCTGTTAAGAAGAACATAAGTAATTCATACATTACCAAGATACTGTGTTTGTCCATGAATGTCTGTATATATTTTATAAAGAATTTACATACATTTTGTTTTCTGTATACTCATCTGACATTTTAAAAAGAAACCCCCTTTCATCATATTATATAAAAGGACTACAAAAATAATGTAGAATTTGAAGATATCACTGTCTATATCGTGATATATTATTTATTATGTAGGTAGATCACGTTTGAGTCTGCTAGCAATGTTGTTTGTTATCAAATCAAAAACGAATGAATCAATGTAAATGGGTAACACAGTCTGCATCTACGTTTTGTAAAGTTGTACATGTACAATCTGAATGTACTTTGCTGATGGAGAAATAATGCAAGAAATATATATACATTTTTAGAATCCATCCCGAAAAAAATGGTTTTCACCAAAACATCAAGCTGCATCACAATACCTAATATCTACTCAATTCGGTAGTTACATTACAACCAGAAAATACTAACGTTCTTTGTCCAAACCCTTTTGCAAGAAAAAAAGAAAGTAATCAAATCTTTGCTGATATTTCAACTTCGACTGAAAGTATTGGGACTAGCTTTATAAAACTTGGGACAGATTTGTTATTTTTCTACTATCTAAAAAGATAAAATTGTCCTGTATGTATAGGGACAGAAAAATGTTTTATGAACGCTTGTTCAACTAGTTATTTTGGTATATCAAAGCTTTTTAGATTTTACTTTTATGTTAGAGAATTTGATTTTAATTTTTGTATATTTGCCGTTTACTGTTCTTTTTTGCTTGCGTAATGATATATTTGTAGACTCGTTTTGCGTCATAGTCTTCTAAAAGGAGAAAGTGATACAAAGATGAAATAGACTATTTCACTGAAGAAGTATAGCATCACATAAAAATCATAAAAGGAAGTTCCAACAGTTACTCAGCGCTTTAGGATTTTTAGATTGTGAAAATAGGAGTTAAATGTAGATCTAAGGAAAAAGTGGAAGCAAGATGAAAGTGAGAATTATTATTAGTCGGTTGTGTGGATGGTGGCGGTAATGTCGTTTCAGATATAAGTTACAAGTGCGACGAATGGTGATATATGTATACAGTTTGCCGACAACGCAGAGAAAGCTTTTTTCAAGTTTCTAATGAAAGAAGTTTTAATGAAATTAGATTTCCTCGCTTTTGTAAATATTTGCAAGGAAAAACTATCTGTTCCTCACGTACTATTGCAAGATTTTTCTCAAACTGTTCTCACTTTTTCACTCGATAACGCATTACAGGCATAACTAGTATGGAGTCAAAAGGAAAAGAGAGCTTCAAGTCAAACCGGTTCTGTTCACGAGGAATTAAAACAAAATTGAATAAAAAGCTAAAAGGAAAGTGGCAACTGTTTGTATAAACACAAGAATGAGAAGAGAAAAAGGAGGCCACCGATGACATGGTAGAGAGCAATAACGCACAATACAGGAAATAATAAAATAAAGAAGATGACAAGCACAGGACGTAAACAATATTTCCCATTCTTTAGAAGTGAAAAGCTGCTAACTAGAAATTGGATTCTTTTTATTCGTCCTACAAAAGTAATAATAAACGAACATTTATAGATTTCCTGGAATTCACTCTTTTATTTCAAGCCTATTTACATTAAATACATTATGATTGGTTGCTACAAAATCCTTTCTCCAATTTATAGAAAGAATGAGCTTATGTTTAAGACAAAAAACCTCATTTAATGAGATACGTTTTCTGAGGGAGGAGAGCGTAAGCGCGAAGAAAATGTAAAAATTCATAAAAAGTCATCGAAAGAAAAAGCTCTTAGCAAAGACTATTGTAAACATACAACTTTTTATCTGCAACAATCATCATCATCAACAATGAATCCCTATCAGTTTTGTAACTTTTTTGCTTTCTCTTTACGTCTTTTGCGTCCCGTAAATAAACGGAGGAGAAGTAGTTGTGGTAATAGTCTTACGACTGCTACTACTATGCCGCCGCTAGAGTACTTGTGAGCAGGAAAATAGTTTAAGTATTTTATGCAAAGTAATAAGGAATGAAAAAGAAAGAGACTTTTAACTTTCAGTAAAAAAGTGTCTTTTCTGCGAAGAATGAAAGAAAACGAAAAAGTACCTAAAGACTTGGAAAAATATATTTTACATATACTGACTCTTTATTTTATAGACTACTTCTCATTCTATATACTAATTTAGGCAATGAATCTGTGAAAATAAAAAAGGTGTGTTTGTGTGTCCCACTCTCTGCGATGAAAGTATAGAAGTAAAAGTATTACCAATGGTAGTATCCAGTAAAGTTTCTGCTGCTACACTCTGCTTGACTTGGGCAAAGTGAAAAACACACAGTCTAAACATATGAGAAGTCTATATCTACCTACTCCACCGCCTTGCTGCAGGTACTCATAGATTTTTTTATCTAGAAGTGCCAACACGGCAGCTTTTCACTATCTCATTACTTTGCGTTAAAAAGAAGTGTGGAGGAAAGTGGTAGGTAGTGAATGCATGTAAACTTTTTTCATGAAACTTTTTCACCAACAGAATCTCTAGATGATAATATGGAAATATACGTAGTGAAAACCTAAAGATATAGGCAGCCTTGTGAAACCATACACATACAACATATCTTTGTAGATTGTATACTTTGAGTGATTATACTTGTATACTTTATATCTGTATATACATTATACACTAAACTTTCTTGTCGGCAAAAGCAGCAACAACAGCGTAAAAGTTTTTTTATCTGTTTGGTAACACACAGTAAACTTGGTCTGCATGGTGCGGCACGGCACGTCGGTAGACAAAAAGCGCCAGAATTAACCAAGTCGACACAAGAGAGAGAGAGATGGAATAGTATATAAAGTAAGAAGCAAACGAATTAGAGGAATGAAGAAAGAGCTCTCCTGTTCTAATTAGGAATTTTAATTAGAGCTCCTTTTCCTTGATAGGGTAAAAGTGTATGTTTGCGATACGAACGATATAATAGCGCAGTATACACTTATTCTTATTCCGCCTATTATTTGCTTACACTATACTTTGTTATTATGCACCACTCTTTAGATTATATTGAGACATATTTTGAAAGAAGTAGCGAGTAAATATTAAAAAGAAAGAGGATGACGGGTAAAAACAAACGCTTTATATGAACAAGTTGCTTCCTCGCACACACACCTTCTATTTTCGCATATGAAGCGTTGCTTTTCCATCTCATCCATTTTTACGAGCTTATCAACATCAACAACATCCCTCTTCTTTTGACTCGCAAAGACGGTGTGGCGATATGCATTCTCTTTTTACCCAAAGGATATTTTATGAGCATGTTCTCTCTTGCGTCCGACCTAACATGCATGCTCGCTTTTTTGAACCTGACAAAGGTAGTAGCTTGTTAAATACGGCGGAGAAAAGTTATTCATTAAAGAAAGTTAAAGAACGTTGTTGAACTGTTGCTTTCCCGGAAATTGCAGGCTTGTGAGCTGTAAATGCTACTTTTTCATGTAGGCCTTATATTTACATCACAACTTTTTATCTTGTTCAAAGTGGAAGTATGCACTATAACCGTTTCCAGGTATGAGTCTGGCTGGCATTACAATTACCTAAATAGTTATGCCCGTAGCCAATGTGAAATGTTTAAATGTTACATTCACGATAAAACCGTGGGTAGTGTTGTTTTTGTATTCTTAGGATTTCCCTGTGATACTTTCAGCTTAGAACTGGGCTTGTTTTTAGTTGAGCATGCATTTCATTTGCATCCGGTTCCAATTAACTTTTTTCATGTGCATTTGAGCAAGTGCATTGCACTAACACTTCTTAGGAAATCCTTGTCCAAAATACCCTTGTGTGTCTTACACGAAGCAAAACTCTTCACAAGAGGAAAGTGAAAATGGGAAGTTGCAAAATGGTTACTTTGAATCTGCAGCTTTTCAAGGATTTTGAAAGTAACTTAACAAGAACTAAATCCTTAGATGCTTTCTTAGACTTATTATAATATAAACTGGTGTTGGTAATGTTTTTTTTCTCGAAATTTTGGTTACAGTTAACATTTAATTTTTAGTAAAGCTTATTTTATTATGGCACGTATAGTACAATTCGAGGATATTTAGTAAACATTCGAGTCTGCCTTTTTTATTTCTGTACTGGAAACCTGAGAGGGCAAAACACTACGCCAATGCATAGTGCATGCAGTTAACAGATTTTTGCTTTTGTATCGTATATTAATTATCTTAGAAAATGCTTTCATGGCATGTTGCAACCTTCATGAATGTAGGACTTGTGATTATTTTGCTGTGGGAAAACTACTGATTAAAACATCAGTAGAATATTCGACTTACGATTAGTTTGTTATACCATCTTGTACATTACAATATATTTTTGCAAAACTTTTGTCAAATATTACATTCTTAATATAAATATACACTGCACAATGAGTTTATTTTCATTTATTGTAATGCACAATCAACACTTGGCCTATATTTTATTACAGTCACCATTTACATTCCATTGCCTCACATTTAACTAGTACTAAAGTTTAGGATCTGAGTTTGTTAAAAAATAATGATGAAAAGAAGCAAAGAATCGAAAAACCGGCTTAAGAACGCCCTACTTACTTTCGTCCTCATTTCCATTGCAAATGCTTTGTGAAAGAGCCCCAAACAAAATTAATCAAAAGTCGGATGGTTCTCAGTCTGCATACAATGAATTGTGTTTACACAGGGTGAACTTTCACGGGAAAGGGTAAAACATCCAGCAAACACTATCCATACATTCATACATTACTATTACTACCACATCATAGCAGTCCTCCAAAACACACAACGATGCCACATGCTTCAACTACTACTACTTCAACCACAAACAGATAGATATAATCATATATTATGTGAAGAAAGAAACATGCTTCAAAGAACGAACGAACCGAGGTCGGTTGTGTGTGACCTTTATATTTTTAAACGTCTGTGACACAGAAAATGTTGAGCACATCGACATAGGAGTTTTCCCTTTATGACTATTAATTTGCAAAAAGGACTGAATTTCGTTTATGTCTGTATGTCTGTATTTATTTACCTGTTTACTTTTAAGTTATAGATTGCATTAGTCAGTCCTTATTTGTATTTTGTTTATTTGCTGTAAAACGAGAAACAGTGGGTCGCATTGTGTCCAGCACTTTTTAATCATATTAATGATTGCATTTAAAATAAACGACCATTTTATTTCTTTTTACAAATGAAAATGGGAAATTATTTACTTATTCTAGTATTATTTAATTTTTCATGCATTTTGTCCGTATGCTGATTTTGTTTTCAATAAAGCATTAAAACGTGAAATAGTAAACCTGGCTGTAGGATTTAGAAATGTCATATTTGACATGATCCGTTGGCCACCCTGAATGTGATTGTCACTTTCATTGGAAGTTTCTGAAAATTTGTGGAACGAATATGGTTATTGCTTGAAGCTGAAAGGAAAACCTTTTATGGTTTATGGTTCACATTTTTATAAATCGTTTTGCATAGGCCGATTATTAGTTAAATCGCTGGTGACACAAGAATCGTTTCACCGTAAATGAATCAAAAAAGTTTTTCTTTCGTTGATGGTCTAGGTGTCTGAAACATTAATTTTTAAGAGTAAAAAAATATATGAGATTTAATGTGACTACCCTCTTACTGCCTGTCAAACTTCTTTGTCCAACCGGAACCAATCTCTGTAATCCCGATCGAAAACTATTTACTTTTCACAAAAATGAACAACTAAATAGCACTAAAAGGAGCATAATATGTGAAAATTACAAGAGTGTCCTCATATGTTGAGTTTTTACGTGTCCTTACTTACGCTTGTTTCAAACTGTCTAGTTGCATTATTTAAGAAACACTTCCAACAAAACATGAGATTTTAGGGAAACTGATATTGTTTTAATGGAATATAATGATCCATTACATAGATTTTATAGAGATGTAAGTCCAAATTCTGTGAACAGCAATGCTACCTGCTGTTTCTTCAATATGAAATCGACTACTATCCTGTCCCCTTTGAATCTGTCAATGTCGTACAGGATCTCACGCCAGAAATATTGTACATCGAAAGAAGCAATCCATCCGTCAATATATGTCACTGCATCTATTCCAGCATCATGTCACTTTGCCTTTGTGCTTCTCCTAAATGCGCATAGTCTCCTACTATACTGTGCTTCACACTGATACAAACAGAAACATTGGTGACCTGATCTAGCCTCTAGTAAAAAACGAAAGACTAACCAACCAAACTATCCCATTCGATTCTCTTTTCCCTTAGATTCGCCCGTCTCCTTTCTCTATCTCTTATCCTTCTCAAACAACCCAAGTCAATTATCCAAAAGCAACATGATGACGACAAGACAATCACCACCACCCCTACCACTAAACCGTATCTTGAGAGATCCCAATGCACTCTCTTCGTTTTTTTTCGCTACTGCTTCGCTGCGTGCACTGAAAGACAACTTGGTTGAGTAATACTGATATCAATCTATCTATAAATGCTGCTTATACTCACTTCTAATAATAACATACATGCATTTCCAGATATCCTTTATTCACTTCGCAAAACTTTCCCGATAAAAAACTCACAGGCTGAAGTAGTATCTTTTATTCTTCTACTTCAGGATCTGATAGCAAAAATTTGGAATTCTACCTTGGTCGTCCCTTTTTTCTTTCCCTGTCATGTCATCTTCCCTTCTCCGCTACTCAAGAAGACTACGACTTTGTGTAACATGACGCATAATATAATAGACATTATTTCAGGAAAGACAAAAACTAAGGGAAACCTATAAGAAAAAACACATTTTACTCCTCTTTCTTAGGATCAGAGTCCAAAAATAGCAAAAGCATCAAACAAACATGGCCAAGGACTTAAGTATCTAGCCAGAGCTACCTAAATAGTTATAACGTAGCATCCACCCACATTATCCGCTTTCTCTTGGATAAGAGCCTATAGAGCATCAGATTACTTTGTGTATCTATCCTATTCTCTTTTGAGTGCTGGTGTTGTTGTGCTGTCCTCCTTTTGTTCTTTCTTCTTTTACTATTCTCTACCTCTTATCCTACTTTTTTTACATGCCACTTGATACTATCAGAGATAAAAGCTAGTATGCAAGTCCAATGACGTTTGGGCTGAGATAAAGGGTCGTTTCATTGCCGTAATTGATGAATTGTAAGCAGTTCTTTGAAACCAAAGGATACCTAACCAGGAACAAACTGTGAGTACACACACATGATATAGCATTGATCATTGATGTAAGCAGTATCAATATCATTCCTATAACTTGGTTTATTACATGATATAACGATCACGACCCCACTTACCAGCTATATCCATAAAACCTGTATCTGCCTTTGTATATACCATATAGTGTGACAGCAATAATAATGTACAAATGAGGAGGTCGTTCTTATACGATAATAGTAACGAGTGGTGGTTATTTCGGAGTGTGTGAGCAGAGAAAAAAAGTGAACGCTTTTGCATTATAATATAGGGCAGCATAATGTATGATTATTATGCTCTTTGCTGGCTCTTCTTCCCGCGCCTGTCCTTCGTTCCCATCTTTCGAATATTTTCTCCCTTTTAAATGTGAGCATAAGCACGAGGAAAAGATTCCGATTGTGCAAGGAAAATAGAAGCAAAACGAGTAGTGTGAGTGATATGCCTGCCTAGTGCCGATTTTACGTTTGCCACGGTACACAGGAGGACACACACGGCACAGCCTCAGTGTGAAAGTTGTTCTAGAGACTGATGTCGGAATTAGCCCCGACAATCCTAGGAATGTCCTCCCTGACTGGAATATAAGCTCCTGCTCTCTGGATTTTTATTAGACTGAGACATGACAAGAAACGACTCTGCCAATTTTTTTCTCCCACTATTTTTTCCCTTTCTGCTATATACGCCGTATTAAGCTCTACCATCGAATGTGCACATTCATATGGTTAGTTTACTATTATTCTTCGTCCTTTCTTCTTTTTTGCTTGCTCTGTTCCATTTATGGGTATTTCAACGTAATTGCTTATGTACAGTGTGTGGGCTCGTGGTGGTATGGAGCATAAAAGGAGCAAACATTTTTCTTCCGTTTTCTTCTCTCGCTCACTTTTCCAAGCTAAACTACATTACATTCGAACGAACCAAAGCAAGAAAAAGTCCCATCGGACTTGTGCTTTTCTACTTGAACTGTGCTCATATGAGCTCATAAAGTTATCTTTGCGACGACGACGAAGACTACGACCACGATGATGACGATGATCATAATAATAAAAGTAATAATTCTGTGTAGCCCATGCATACATATGAGGCTAACTATTATAACTTATATGATGGCTACAATGCATCTCATGCATGTACCCATTTCGTTTAATAAAATCATGTTAAGTAGATTTTTATATTGTTATTCCTGCTTCTCGTCACAGTTAACACAGGATGGTATTTTATATTATATACTTGCCATGCCATGTTCAACAAATCTTTGGCTTCCTCTCTAGTCTTACTGACATACATGCTTTATTATAATAAAAATGCATGAAAAAAAGTTGGAGTTTAAGAAATGAAAAAAGTTGAAAGGACCCTGCGACTTTTACGTGGCCTGGATTTTCGCAGCCATAACATATATGCTCAATCTATTATTCTATTTTTTACCTTATAATTTTGTATTCAATATAAGAAAACCATGTTATGTAAATGTATATATTGATATATTATTATAAGAATAATAGAAGTGACAGATGAGTTCTTTCCTTGCAAGTTTTCAAAGAGTCCAAGCTCATCATCATCATCATCACTTATTTGATCGTGCTAATGGATGAAATGTGAGTGATTCTTTTTCTGTCTGATAATGATTTTTGCTTCTTACATAACTTTTTTCCTGGAGTTTTTGTTCAAAATTCTAGTTTGCCGCAATTTTTGCTCTATCCTAAAAATGCATTTAGCCAAACGAACCTGAAACAGAAAAAATTCCTATATTTATATAAGATGACTCATTTGAGTTTTGCTCCGTAAAAAATACAATCGAAAAAGACCTCATGTCATTTTGCAAGCTTAAATTGCGTCAGCTATTAGTAATATTACTACTCATGATGATGGTGGTGAAAGTATAGGAACAAGAAAAGAAAGTGAGTTAGTGGTACAATGCTGCTGGGAGCTGTATTATTAGTTGATGCTGTGGGAAAGAGAAAGAATAGCTTCGGGAAATAATGTGAAGAAAGAAAGAACCATTACGAGTGTGAGGATACATCTATATAGTACATTATAACAGTGCGGCAGTAGTTAGCACTGACACACATATACACACCGCAATCATCATGATCGCAATCTATAGCGGTAGTCATCATTTCCATTACAAATGTCCTCCCATCACTAGTGATAGCAGTAATGGCATTGCTACTGCGACTATTGTTGAGTCTAATTGTGAGTTTAAGAATAAGAACTGGATCAGGAAGTTGAATGAAGTAATGGGTCCATATATGCCTGTTTGGGACTTGGGGAACATGTTAGGGAACACAAGACCAAAATGGTCATAATATAGTTTACAGCGGGAAGAAGCTGTAACTACCCTTTTTATGAGGTTTCAAATTGATCCCCTTGTAAATCTAGGCAATCGGAATAATTCTCACATTCAAATGAGCTTTCCCCATAATCTGCAAAGTTTTACCCTTTGGCTTGCTGATCTCACTTGGAAGGATGATTCCAGTAAAAGTGTGTGTAAAACGATGGGTTTCGTCACTTTCAAGATTTCTACACATGGGCTTCCTTATGCTTAGTACAAAGTACAATACCGTTACACACTCTAAATGGCTCAAATCATTCACAAGAGTTTGTCTTCTCTGCGGATTTTCATTCATGGTAGCTAACAAAATTATGTTACTGATTTCTGCTGCAAGCAAGGCCAAACTAGAGATAAATAGCTTGGAATGTCCTAACATCATATTCACAGACAGACAACAGACTTTGTGACCCCGACAAGCTTTTAGAATGATGAGAACTAGACTAATTATGTAGATATTAGCTTAGTTGGAAATTAAGTATCAACTTGGTCTACAGTCTAGTCAAGTGTTTATTTACAGAATGACACTAATTTTCTTCGCCCAATGGGCTTACTTACTCCGCTATCAAAATATTCGTCGCATTTAACACGACTCAACCAGGAGTAAATGAAAGTAACGATGCTAAATCTTCGCTAAATATTACCCTGCAGCGGTACTAATGGTTGAGAAGATTTTCCACATCTGCATTTACGTATAAGCTGATGGTAAGTAATTATACTAGGGAATATAAGGCTTTTCCAAAAAATACATCAAAATTGTTGAATCAAGCAAAGTGGTATGTTGGTAGTAGCTACATATCTCTATTCACATTTCACATGCTAGACAGTTTCTCCTGATTCTATTCTACTTCAATTATCACTGATTTCCACGAATACTTTTGCACACTACATTTCCCTTTTTTATATGAAATTCATACTCAACTTTAAATGTACTAATGGCAGTGACGTCAAATCCACCACAAAAAAAGCCTTCCATAGTGCTTTTGTTAAGTTTCATCACATCATCAAAGAGCAACTCACCATAATATTCACCACCACTAGCCCCACACCAGCATTCATCCTCGGCAATGAAAATGACACATACATAATATTGCACATAATATAACAGACTGGAGTAGTTTGCTGTACCTTATTTCTAAGTCCGAGGACCGGACCCAGTACTAGAACCAAAATAAATTTTCTCTCTCCATCTTTCTCTTCTTCTTACAGCATACACACGCAGCATGATATGTCAACCACTGGGATTTAATGGTTTTGGGCTTGCAAATCAAAACCGCAAAAAAAGGTTCTTTCACTACATTAAAGCAAAAAATGGGAGTTGTGCTTAACCAGCCGTATTTTTTTCTTTCTTTTCTCGCTCATCTCTCCTCTCGGTCTTTTGCGTTTCTTTTCAGAGGATTGCATTTCTTGTACGAAAAGAAAAGAGTGTTGGTGCCACTGAAACACGGAATGTGCGTGTGTGGATATCAGTAGCACAATCGTCGTATAGGCATCATCATCATGATCATCTTTAGTATTCAAGCGCTCACAGTTTTCTCTTTCACTCGCTTCCTTGTTCATTTCTTCTTTGTATCGTGTGGGAGGCAGAACAATTTAAGAAACGAGAAAAGTAGAGCTTATTACAATTATATACTTTACTTGTGCAACTATTGCACAAACTGCTATACTATCACTGCCAATGTTGTTCCTTTTATTTGAACAAAATGATATCTAAATCTTTTCTCTCAGTTTCTCTCCGACCAGCATCATCATCACCAATACCGCAATACTGAAAACCGCTTCCATCTTCATGAAAAAAATCTTCTTTTCTAACGAAGCAGGCAGAATAAAAGGAGGAATCGCCTCTCACCATCTCGTTACTCCTTTCTTTCATCGTCTCCTTCATAAAATGATATGTGCCTTAGAAATAGCAGTGAAAGAAAAGTGAAGGTTTATGCCAAGGTACTAATAATAACAACACAAGACCAGACCGCTGTTGCGAATGATAGTACTGCAGCAGTAAGAACATAACACCAAATACCTTCCTGGTTTTCCCTTTTGAATGAATTTGTGTTGTTGTAGTGCTGTTGTTACCTAACCCAAACTTTCAACCCAAGAAGCAGTATCAGAACTGCCTGGCCTAGACCGCTACATATACACACTACGCTTGGCGACAGTCGGTTTTGCTTGCTACTTGTAAATTATTTATCTTTATTGCTCTCTTCCACCCCGCCCAAGAAATCCACTGCGTATTTATGTCTAGAAACTCTAACTCCCGTTACAACTGTGTATCATCTCAGCCGTGTGTTCCTAGTCGCCGTGTTCTTCTTCCGTCTTGCAAGACTTTCTTCATCATCATCACTGATGCTTAGCCACACCAAAATGAACAAGATAGTTACTATTTCTCTGATGTTCCTTTTATCTTACTGGATTCTACCAAAATAGTCATCATTTCCACCACACCGCAACAACCGTACCTAAATACACGCAAAAAATCCATATAATTTTTTTTTGGTTTCGTTTAAACCACCACATATTACATTTGTACAAACATATAATGATAATATCCGAAAATTGACTTGGTGTGTGTAATACTACCTGTCTCACTCTATAATAATACGCAATATTTATTGCACTTGGAGAAATACGCACAAACTACTCAGTTGATGTTCATTTTTTTCACTCATTCGTTTTTTTCTTGCTTTTCTTGTATTATCTTTTTAGACTAAAAGACATCTGCTTGTACTCACTCAGTGGGAATAATAAAAGAGTTGAATGTTAGATCTTTATGGTATCGTACAGGCACGGCTTCCTACAACTAGACAACACAAGCCCAAAGGAGGATGCAGTGGTTATTATGGTTGTTGTAGGAGGAGGAGACACTCAAGAAAACCACACTGGATAAAAAATGAAATGCTGTATAGTAAGTGTATCTAATGTTACGTATCCATATTATATGATACTACCCAGCACTTGTTCAAGAACCCATTACTTTTTTTCTCTCATCGCTTTGTTGTAAATGCTGACATTTTTGAGGGGAGCAATGAAAACGTAATTGAAAACTGTGGTAATGCGTTTTCCTCTTTACTCCTTTATTTCACTTTTTGTCTAGCCTCCATAAAACATTTTTTTTCGCACAAAAGGAATAAAGAGGAAATTATATTGTATTTCAAAAGAGCTCAAAAATTATTTTTTTATTTTTGCTCATTCAAAGCATGTATTCGGACAGGGTAAGAAAAAAGATGGAAGATGTGATCTGTAATAATGTTTCATAAGTTTTGCATACCATGTAAGAAGCTTTACTAGTAGCAATAAGAAGAAAGATGTGATGATGATCATCAAAGTAATAATGATGATGAGTATGATGATGACATGATGGGATGGATGACTCTTGCGTCTGTGGTATACTGTAGTAAAGTAGATGCGTACAAAATTGTGTTTTTACTCTTTCATTTTTAGATGAGTATTTTGCTATGCATGAGCCTGCAATGCATATTATAGTGGGTAATGTAGAAAAAAGATGAGAGGATGCGGAGCACAGGAAGGGAGGAGGATCCTTGAGGAATTTAAATTGGATGTCAGCAAATTTTATTCTAATGAGATGCAGCCATATTATTACTTCGTCTCCTTTTTTACATGTTGACACGACATGCTTCTTGCATACGGGCACTGAGTACGAAGACCAAAAACCAACCAACCACTCTTGATATTTTGTTGACTGTGGTGTGGTGGTGGATATAGTACATATCTTTTTTCAGTAGTTTGCAAAAGTGTAAGTAAACATGAGTGTGTTTTCCATTGGCACGGTTGAAGCTGCTGACTGGTTATAAAAAAATATTTGCAAGAGAAGTGGGAAAAAGTGAATGTTAAGAAGAGAGAAGCGGTAATAGAAAATGTGATGTGCATGTCTATATGCTTGTTGTTTGATGTATGCATGTGTATTTTATGAATTTCTTTTTAAGGATCCATTTCCCATCATCCCTTGTTTGCTATTATCCGTTTCAAATTCAATGTGGGTTATGTACATTAATAAAAGATGTGAACTGGTTTCCAGTTGTGTGGGTTGGTGAACATGATGATGCTTTTTTTCTCACGATAGCCGAGAAGATTTTATAGTTCCTGTATCATCAACACGCATACTTATTCTGAAAGAGGGTGCAAAGGAAGATGAAAATGTGTGAAGTGGGATACGATGATGATGATGTGTTCATGGTGGTGGTGATATATGTTTATGCTTATTTGTAGATTTTATTTGCACACCTTCAAATTCCCCCTTACAACTGCGGTATCTACAGTTGCTGTTACTTTTGCGGCATTTTTCTAAGCAGCTTTGTGAGTCTTCGTGGGTCTCTCTACACTTGACAGTTGCTAGCAAGATGATAGTGAAAAGTGAACACAAAATTAAAACAGGGATAAAGGTTTGATGGTGTCCGGAGTTGGTATTGTTTTACAAGTAATTAAAAAGCTCTGCTGTGCATATAACGGCATGTAAAAGGAGTAGCATTTGAAGTACCGACACCAACCACCACACCACAATGTACAACCACGCAAATAAAAAAATACATACCCTGAAGAAAGTACTGTGTGTGTGAATCCCAGTGAGAAGTTGCTGTCATAATTATTATCATTTTTTACACTAGTTCTAATCCTCTCCTGGCCACAACAAGCCGTAAAGTGTTTTTGTTGAAAGAATAAGTACATATGTGACTACCTCCGTGTGCTGACAAGATGATCCCACTTCTTCCACTTAAATCCATATCAGCAGCAATATTATATCGCCATTATTGCTTTTTACATAACAGGGTATTATCATGTGGAGAATATCAGATTCTGATAGTCATCATAGAAAAATTAATGAATTTCAACTTCAATTTTTTTTACATGTGCCGACTTTACTTCTTCTTTTTCTTTCTGAGCTGCCTGCCACTTGAACCTGTCAAGATTTTTCCTCCTCTACATTTAATCGCCCAGTCAGAGTTGAAACGACGCGTAAATAACACTTAAAGCCTTCACACTGTTTCATGCAAGGTGATGATGAGACCGCCACCATCAATGCAAAACCATCATCCCTGAATGAGTACCTTTCGCATTTGCACTTGTAATCTTATTCCCACTTCTCGCTCATCTCCTTTTTTCGTGTAATAAATGTGTCATGTACATGTCCCGCAGGATTATAGAGTTTGAATCCTCCTTCACTTACTTTTCAGTTTATTCTCTCTTCTTTCTGTCTGCCTCGCAGAAAGAATCTATGAATGAATAAATACGTTTGTATTCCTACCTTTTGAGAAATTGTATTATATTTTTTACATTGTACATCTAAACTGCTGCATAATATTGTATTACATTATGGGGAGGGAAATGGACGTAAAGTCAGGGAAAATCTAAAATATCATACAAGAATTTATTAGATCTAGTTTCGTGAAAAATTCGCTGCCGACAGTGGTGGAGATCTAGTGATAGTGATCATCAGCTCTTACATAAAAACCTGCTTTTACGTAAAAAATACGAGCTGTGAAATATCTTCAAGGCATGCAATAGAAGGAGCTCTTCGTAAGAGATGATTCGATTGGGAATGAACGCAGATGATACTCTGTAGCTCGAAAACAGACAACTTAGGCTTGAATTCAACATACCACAACCGACGTGCATGTATTTTGGTACTCATCGTATGAAATTTAACATCATACATTTTGTGTTTAATGCTTTACCACAATAAGTGTATGAAATGGAAAAAAGAGTTGAGGTTGAGCGAAAGAAGCACTGGATGAAAAAGCGAGATTTATGTAAATCCAAAACCCATTGCAATACGATGAAAATAGGAAAAGTTGTGGGTTGGTTCGTGTTGCGGCGTGGAGAAATTTTAATCCCGTCTTTTCATTTCTCCATCTTGATATTCCAAAACTTCAAAGGATTTTCGCTCGTTTTCAGTTTGCTTGAAGAAAACACATACAGTTTTAAAAGTTGTGATTTTAATGTAGATGCGAAGTGATAAAGATTGTTTGCTGTTTTCTGAATTTGGTTACTGAATTCAAAGTACGTAATGCAAATGGAGAAAAAAGAAAGAGAATGATTATGGAAGCAACGATGTAAATATTTTGGATGGAACGTATTTTAAAGTGTTCATGTGCTTGTAAATGCTTCTAAAGTACTAGTATATTAAATATCTATAGTACTAGCACAAAGACAAAGCATATACTTTGTGGTAATAAGATTTTAGGTTTTAAAGACATGAACGAAATGCTTGACAAAACATATGCAAACGTTTTAAGAAGTTTGAAAGGCGTTATATTGTCTTATACAAACAAATCATCTTATTGCTTCCTAGACTTTTGATCCATTGGTTTTAAAATGAAGATAAGGACGATGCCCCTTTTAAAATAATAATCTGGTCCGATTGAAACTTCGTTTTCCAAAATGCTCTTGTGTAAAAGGAAGCATTTGTACATACCTATATTCAAGCCGCATAATTGAACATAAAAGTTCCAGACTTTTAATAAATAACCCGAAATTCTAAAATACACAAACGGGAACACTAATATAAAAGGAAAAACAGAAGTTCTCTTTTTACCGCACAACCACATATAGCGATTCAAAAAATGCATCCAGGGAAGTTTAGCCGAAAAGCGAGTGAAACAAACAAGTGGTGTAGGTAGAGTCGAAAACGACGAGAGTAGAGAGAGACATGCGGCTGAACAAAAACCACTAGTTTCCTCATCCATCCTCATAAATATTCATAAAGGTTGCATCGCCATTCCTTAATAACCTCCAATTACAATTTCACCTCAGAATTTATAGCGTTTTCATTAATACGCTCGCCGCGCAATAACTTTACAACTCACATTATCAAAATGTTACATGGCTCGGCAGATTATACTTGCCTTAGCATCCTGCATTATTATTACAAACACACTTTAGCGATTTCTCGCAGTCATAATATACTGATAATAAGCATAAAACTTGTGTAAAAATTGAGAATTGGTAGTAATATACGAAAAACACTTGTGCTACAACATTGCTTCATAATAAGCAGATTTTCTTTATATCCATGAAAAATCTTTAGCAAACACTTAAAGATTAAAAAAGGTTATGTACGCACAGATTTAAAGGGTAACAAGCACATAAAATACAGATTGTAAAAACATTTATTGGAATAAAAACATGATTATGATTAGACAATGGATGTAAGACTGTAGAAACTAAGATACGAACCTAGACCAGGGAAGCAGGTGCAAGAAAGTGTGAATGTTTGCCAGCCGATAGTGGATGTAATATGAAGAAAGTATGAACTCTTCCAGTCAATCCAGACATCACACCAAATAAATTTATTTCAATCATTTAAGCTTATTCATGGTCAAATGGT
>JAQIXW010001446.1:0-19393 GCA_034700685.1 Willowsia buskii | reverse complement strand
TGAGTCTTTTGGGAAAAACTTTTTCCACATGTGTTACACTTGAATGATTTGTGTCCTGTGTGCAACCGTTCGTGTTTCCTGAGATTACTACTCATTTTAAAACTCTTTTGACAGACATTACACTTGTACGGTCTCTCTCCTGTATGCACTCGTGTGTGCACATTTAAAGTACTTTTATTTAAAAATGTTTTTTCACAAATATTACACACAATTTGTTTGGGTGGCATGGTTCTTTTAAATAAGATTTCGAGATTGTATTTCGGAAATGCCAACAATCAGAGTAATAACATATTCCAACTGACAAAATATGCCAACTAACTTAAAGAATGAGACCTAAATACTTTGTCAAAATTAAATTTCACAAATTTCCCAATTCAAAACTCTGGTAAACTTATTTCGGTTTTGTGACCAAACATAAAATCTTGTGACGCGTTTTCATGCCATCGAGAATGTAAAATGTGGATATTTGCTAAGTTGCACAGCTTCTACCTTTGAATTGTTAATGTGTGAGTCTAATTTATTTTCGTGCATAACTATGTCCCACGTAGGTACTAGATGGATGAGTATTTATGCTGTTGAAGCTTATTATGAATTCCATAATCCGCTTTAAATGATATAAATAGTGTTCCTTGCATGCAAATGTACTTTGTACCGCAGCAGTAGTGTGTAGCTTGTTAATTAAAAAGATATATCTATTACACCTACTTTTACAAAAACATGTTTGCATGTACGTGTTCCGAATGGAAACAGTTGAATTTAGAATATAACTTTCTCAGAATGCTTAAAAAATCCGTCTTAAGTACTTTAGTTTTAGGATTGTTTCTTCATTAGAAAAAAATAAGTATATACCTTAACTTAATTTTTAACGGATATTTTCTTGTGTATACTACCAGCCAGCTAAAACGAATGGGGTATTTTTATTGGGTGGTAATTTATCAGTATCTAGTGTTTGCCAGATAAATTATGATTTCGGAAAACTCGTAATACGTTTTTACCTATATTTACACCACCAGAAAATCTTAAAATTTTGACCACAGATTTGAGTATAAGACTTGTATACAAAAATGCTTGAGTAGCAACAGCATTTACTAACTGCCAAATCCACTTTTGCATTTAAAGTCGCCAACAGCAAGCCGCGATAGAACAACCGCTTATTAATATCATGAAAATAACTACTATGTTACCTCTCATTGAAGGCTTCTCAATAGATTTTGCCAATTCTGGAATAGTTCTTTGCTCGTGAACACTCATCCACCAGCTGAACAACCCAGAAGTCACAATATTCCTAAATCTAGTTTCCACAATTGAAGGTACATAACCGCGTAGACCAATTTCAAACCGATATTTTCCATACGTTTCTTCCCCAACATCAACAACATGACTTGCTTCTCGCATTATTTTATAGGCATATCTCTTACATTCTAATTCAGGTCCCAAAAGTGAAAGTTGGTAGGAGTCGGAATCAACAATGGATATCTTCGGTTTGAAATAGCTTTAGTACGTCGTTCAAATTAAGGGAGACTGAATATTTTTCTTCTTTGTGAAGCCTATCTACTACATACTGTTCCAAATCTAAAGATGATGGGTAGGGTAGGGATTTTCAATTTCTCCTTCAGTCTTGTTTGAAGAAATTGTTTCTCTATCTCGATTTCTGTTTCTTCAACTGTTTCTGCTTCTTCATTTTGGCTAGTGGTTATTGAAAATTCTAACGAATTTATAACGGCAAATCTGGTCATTAATAGAATATGGCACACAACCGTAAATGTAAGTGTAGGCGGATTTGTTTGCAGAAATAAAAGATTTTGTTGTATTTTGAATGTTGGCAAAATTTAAATCCCTAGATTCTTTACTACTAATATTTCTTTTTATATTCTTTTCTAACGAAGTAGCAATAAAATAGAAAATTTATATTAGTAAAAATAAATGTTTTGTGACAACGTGTACTTCCTAAGACTAGATAAGCCCCAGAAAATATTTAATAATGTACAAATTTATTATATGTGTATTTATATTATATTTAATACTTTGTAGCAATTCTGCAAGTCATGAAAATCTTCCGGGTATTGTAGGTATATATTCATAGTCAGGAAATAATAGGGAATATATAAGGTAGTTTTAGATGCACTGCTTTAAACCTTAATATTACGTAAACTGTACATATAGAAGCATGAACTTCTCGAGGAAGTCGAATGTTATGTTAGTTGATACGATCATTTCCGCTTCCTTATTGCATTCTGTCTTGCATATTTACTTCTCTATTTCCGTAAAATCCGAAATCCATAAAGAGTCTTTATTCTTCTTATTCTTATTTATTTTAATTATGGTGAGAGCTTTTGCTACGAAAACATTTGAAAATTAACTGATCACATTAGCTTTTAAAATATACTAAAACTATTTGACATGCAGATTTTGGCATACAGGCGTTAACAATTGGTCACGAACATATATTCAATGCAGAATGCAGATATATTTTTCAAAAGCAGAGTAGCCTTTTGCTCAATTTAGCTAAAACGAATTTCTTTTTGTTTCGGCAAATGTTCTAACCTAAATTAGATAATTATTTAATTAATTTTTAATGGCTTAAATGCAAAGATATTTTTTTATTTGGTAGTTAATCTGTCTGACTGCATCTGCTGTTATTACGACGCCATTATGCTCAATACTTACAACTTTCCACTTCTTTCAAAGAAAGCACTTCTGAAAAGCGGAATGCGACATGGTGCAGAGTGTGCATCAATCAGCTGGGATTTTCGGTTTGAGATCATTTTCAGTTTGCGTTTTTTGACAACAAGTCAGATTTAATTGCATTGCGTGTAATTAACGAACGAATGAACCAACAGATTTGTTTTAACCATCTAATCATTTTTGTTCGCTAGTTTTTATTTGCTTTTTCAGTTCTGATACTATTTTCCATAATTAAAGCTATAAGCGTAGTTGAATACAAATTTGTAGGAATCGAATACAAAATTGTACGAATCGAATACAAATTAATTTAGTTCGTCCCAAAAGTGAAAGTCAATAGTTTGTAGTAGGAGTCGCAATCAACAATGGATATCTTCAGCATTCCAGCAGAAGTGGTACAATAATTAATTCATTTTGCGTTTTAATGTTGTCTTGTTTATTTTCGCAAGCATGTATATAATAATTAAATAATTGGGTGTTTGCATTCATAATGTGTTAATTTTTAATTAATTAACGTTCCATTCCATTATTTTTAATTCGGATTGCAGATTGATGCGAATGTGCTGCCTTATCTGGAGTGGAATGATTTGCTCCGCATTCGACGCGTCTGCAAGTGGACCAAAGAGATAACCGACAGTTACTTGAGAGTTCATCCCGAGCTGGCTCCGGAAATTGAGATAAATGAAGATGACAAGACATTCGACGCCTTCTTGAAGATGGGGATTCCAACAAACAGAATATTTCTGAACAACAGGTCAGGTGATGAGTTCTACCACGATGGAGGACCAGGCGCATCAGAATTCCTGGAGAAGCAAGGGCACCTTGTCAAGTTCCTGCGGGTGGATCAGCTTTCTATATTGGTTTACGGGAAGGAGTGGGATTTCCTGGTGGCTCTGAAAAACACTGAGAGCTTTGAAGCCGGACGGTTAGGAGGGTACCGGAGGGAGCTCACTTCTGGAATCCTTCTAGTTTTGGATGAGAAGGAAAAGCTCTTTGTCAAGGATCCTCGTGCATTCAATGCGGAGATACAGAGGATGCCCTTGCCAACTGATTTTTTTGGACGCCTGAGGACACTGAAAATTGGAAACAATGAGGACATCAATCTGGAGCATCTATTTGAACAGTGCGAGTCTCTGTTAGAAATGGGAAATATGGACAACTACCGATTGCAATTTGTCTCTTTGCCTTTTGACGCAAAAGCTGAAACTGGCGACCTCTTTCGTGGACTTCCACTGGCTCTGGCATTTACCATTTTGGAATCCCACATTGAGAAAAGAAGCAAGGAAGGTCCTCCAATGACCAATTACAAAGTGATTGATTTCGTGAGCTTCCACGACGAGATGGAAAAGGATCCAAATTGGGTGGCAATGGAGATCCAGGGATCACCGTACTTTTTGGAGCTCTGTGCTGCCGCCTTACGTAATGACGTGAAGCTGATGAACGTCTCTTCCAACTGGTTCCAGGAACGAAGATCTCTGCCGGCATTGGATTCTCCAGATTTGGGGATCCCTGTGGTGTCCCTGGTCAATCTGCATCCTTCCGTGCTCCAGGTCACACCCCGATTGAATCGGTAATTATAATTTTAAGATTGGGATTCAAAAATATCTGAATATAATTTTATTCTGAAATACATTCATAGTTCTCATCTCCAAATTAATTTCTTTGACTAGATCACTCTGGTGGGTCTGCAAGCTCTGAGTGGAGGATGTTTTGCGGGGTCAATTGAGAAGTTTCCCTTCACAAACTGGTCGCTTGCGACTGTCTCAGAGGAGGAATTCCGGAAGACTGAAGCCACGTTCCGTTCTTTCCGGATGCTGTAATTTTGTGACTTTAATGAATGGAAAGTGTGCTCTTGATTTAATTATTCTTAGTTATTAACGTTTACTCCTACGGTGTTTAGCTGGCTGTTCAATTTTTACAGGTTTCTTTCTTTCTATCGAAATGCACTCATTCAAATGTATTTACCTCATGTGTGCAATTAATTATTTTAATAAAATGAAATTCTTCTTGTCGGGTAAATTCATGACATAAAAAATTGTATAAAGATTTTTCTTATTTTTACAAAATATTCCAAACCAATTAACTTAACTATAAAGCCGTAATTATCACCACCATTATTATGAAGCCACCACAGATTTCTAGTTTGTTTGTGTTATCTAACTGCTCATTAATTATAGCTTATTATTTTATCGATCACTATCTATTCATTTGAATTTTTGTTTCGGCTCCGTGGGTAATTTTGTATAGAAAATGTAATAATGCTTGTCAAATAATTAGACCTCTTGACATTATAATTCGAAAAGTTCAATTTTAGCTCCCACGTCAGTAATGCTAAATGTCATCATAATCATGACTCTATTTTTAAAACAATGCTAATTGTCGCATTCCTTGTTGGCTTAGAATGGTGTAGATCAGCATCGATTGTTTACGCGTTTGGACACGTTTTGCTTACGAGGGCACTGGTAATTATGAAGTCACTACTGATATGTCGTGATTTTGGAATGTTTTATCGCTTCTATACTCAATATTCAATTCTGTTTAATTCAACAAAAAGTGTAGCCACAACACTAACGTATGTACTTCTTAGTTTGGGATTTTGGGCAATTGTTTTCTTATTTTGGGTAATTGTTCGATCTTCACCCAAATATTTTTCTTTGGTTGTGTACATATGGATGGTTACAGTATTTATAATTGTTGTGGTAGTTACATTTGGTGGTCTTAGCATTGCTTGCATGATGATGCAAGCGGCAGCAAACTGCGTTAAGATAAATAGCTTAAGAACTTGGATTGCCTACAAGAAATCTAAAACGAAGGCAAAGAAAATAGACTACTTGAAAGCAAGAAGTATGTGTCATATGACACTAATGTATGGGTTCTTTGGTTGGCTTGGAGACTGCTTTTTGGCTGACTTTGTGTCGGCTTTATGCATTCGTTTTTTTGAGGTTACAATTATGTTTGATTGATATGGGTAATTTATTAAGAGAAAGCGAGCAATGTAACAAGTAAAATTAAGTGCTACAACGATTTTCATCATATTTTGTAAATTTTATTTCAATAACTGAATAATATAATGCCGAATTGTTTCAAATAATTATGGGCCAGATGCTGTGGCACACACAGAAAATCTTTTCTGTCGGTTTTACGAAAATTTATCACAAAGTCGGCAATGAAATTTAAATTAGATCAGTTAGAAATATGTAAGGAATAAAGCATATTCCAATCGTTTTTTTAAACCTACATGTTTCATAGGAAATTGGTATCATGAAAGTGGTGTCAATATTTAATGAAGCCAGACACGCGTCAGACTTTGTAAGCTTAATTAAAAATTCCGCACGTGCTTATAGGTATAATAGTTTTATATCGTTAAGTTAATTAGAACTTGCTTACCGTTATACAACCACACAAAAAAGCTATTAAGAAAGCTTGTTAAGTTGTTTCTTGTCTTTTTCATTTGGTCAGCCATATCATCCATGACATAAACTGTCTACGACGTGTTGGATTAACACTTTGGTAAGTGAAGCGTAACAGTTTGAAATAAAAGCACGAGCAAATACAAAATTGGATAGCTCCGTCGGTATGTTTTAATTTCTGGGCGCTAAGAAACCAAATTTTTCGAATTTTAAAACGTTTAAAGAATTTCTTGTTTCACTATTTACCATGGTGTTATTTCCTGCGATTCTTGCTATCTTATCAACTAAATTTACCTTAGCTTATCAGCGGCAGCCTTGCGGTGTTCCTCCGTTCCACGATTTCTTGCAACAGCTATTTGGAATAGCTAGCAGAAACCCTGCGCAATATGTATTTTTCTTTAATTCCTTTTTAATCAACGAATGCACCTTTCCTTTCGGTAAAATTCGATATATGGCTATCTCAAATAGAGCTCTCGTCGAATATCACTTTCCCTACAAACATAACCAACCATTTCACATTATCATTTCCCCCATTTCCATGTACAAATCCCACCCTGATAGTTTCCCATTCTTCTACTTCCTCATGCATCCAACCACACTGTTCATCATTACTACTTCTAATCCCCTATACGAATATTTGCCTACATTTAATGACAGATTCTTTTCAAAAGAACGAAGAAATGTTCCTGCAATTAAGGTCATTCTATTTCTAGTCAAAATATACGAAAAAATCGAAGTGGGTTACCACCTAATTTGCAATGGCTACTGTCAAACTGGTATAGACACAGGATTGAGCGATAAAACTTTCTTAGAAGCTTTAGGAAATCCTAAAAAGTTGCACAAATTTCTATTTAGATTTGGTAACAGAAGAAGAATAGACGCCTTAGTTTATATAGCATATCCAACATATTTTCAGATGTACGGTTCCACAACAGATATATGTTTCTCGAAGGTTTTTCAGCCTCGCATATTTTTCTTGTGCTCTAAGGAAATCATGTCGACTATAGAAATGGCACGGAAACATAATCTAACGTTAAATATTTTAGACAAGGTAAACCCTCAAGTGTACCAAAATACGGAATTAACACTTCATGGACAATATATTAATAATGCAGTAGGATACACAGATTACGGGAATAAACTAATTGTTTCATATTGGATTAAGTCGGGAATTCGATTTTTGGAAAATAAATATGTTCAGCCATTGTATTGCCAAAATTTTGCGGAGAACCTTACCAAGTGGAGAATTGACGCATCAGCTTGGACAGGATCACTCCCAGCTGATATTTGGATTTTAGCATTAGTTGTGTTGGCTTTCGCAACGGTAGTTGGAATGACTCGATATTTGGACAGAACAAAATCTCACATAATTTTGGATATTTTTGGTGCCTTTCTTGGTAATTCGGTTTCAGCGCATTGGATGAAATATAAATATTTTATTTGTCTTCAGTTTTTTGGGTTGTTGATGTGCAATTTCTTTGGGAATGGTACGTTAAGCATATTGGCTGCTCCAGATCCACCGAAAATCTACGAAAAAATTAAGGATATGTTGGAGGCCGGGTATAAAATACTTTCAGAAGTTCATGACCAAATACACCCATGGATAACTTACAGAGACGAATTTGAGCATAGAGGAATTTTGAACATTCTTAACGACAGTTTTTATTACATGGATGAAGAAGCACATTCTTTACACGGATTTTCAAAATTCTTATCTCAAAAATTTGTGCTTTTATTGCGAAGTCCCGATTTTGATAGATTTTATGGTGTTAAGCGAGATATGCAGGGATTTCTAAATGATGCAGATTTTGATTGCTATATGGTTCCGGATGTATTTGCGACGCAAACATATTTTATTGATATTTATACCGCTAACAGATATTGGCTGTCAGAAACACTGTTAAAAACTATGGAGGCTGGTTTAATGAACAAGTGAAAATACTGGGCAAGCTTTTCTCTCAGATTAGTTCATAAACTGGAAATGGAGAATCCGAACCCAGAAAAAATTGAGGAGACTGGAGATCAGATTGGATTTGCAAATTATTTGGCTATATTTGTTTTGGTGTTAATATTTTTAAGTACTAGTTTCATTGTATTTTTGTGGGAAGTTAAAATTAAAAGGGTGATTGCATTATGCTCACGGGTGATCCATTTTTTTATTCAAAATTTGGCTCACATGAGGATTGCTGCGATGAAAGTATTTTATCAGAAATCTTTACCTAAATTTGTAATAGTTAAACCAAAATGAATGCATTCATGTGTGTTACAATTCATAATTTGTAAGGCTGCACTTGCAACGTAATTTTATTAACGAAATTCCAGAATTCAGTTTATATTTACTCGAGAATTCCATACCATGAGTGGTTTGGAATGTGAAAGTATAACTGCTCAGCTTATATCCAGCATCGTGTTGATCGATGCATTTAACTCTTAACTTTTTTATATGAACAGCATGTTTACCATCCATTTCAAATCATCTGTAAGATATTTATCGACTTGGATATAAAAGTGCAAGCCATTTAATATTAGTTCTAACACCACTACCAAATGTAGTACAGGTTAATAATTGATAAGATAACTAAGCCAAATAAAAAAAATGTTTGATGTATCTCTCAAATTTTATACAAACAACATGAATAAGTGAGGTTGCAAAAATATTCGACTGAACAAAAAATGTAAGACTTGGCTACAGCCGGCCTTTTCCTAACTAGCTGACAACTAATCACGAACAACTATTACTGAATGGCCACGACAGGCATGAACTTTGACTTTTTAGAAAGGAAAAAGGGACAAGAGGGGGCATGATGCGACTCAGCATACTCAGCAATAAATACGATTTTTATTACATACTTTAAATATAAAGTTATAAGAGGTTCAATACGCTTAACATATATTTGACATAAGAAAACTGCAAAGTCAAATGTACCTTATTTCGCAATATTTTATCTACGTAAGCAATGTGGATCACCCCATAAAAGATTTAACCGTTTGGCAGAGCTCCGCCCAAACCATGTTTAATATTTTTCTATGTAAAAAATAAAAATGACATTATTGATCACTTCTCCGATTTTGAAAAAACATGTTTTTAAGTAATTTTTACTTTTCCAATGCATTTGCGTCATCGTCTTTTTTATTGTTCTGATTTATATACCCTTGAAGCGACCACTTATAAAAACGTATTCAGAGGAGTACAATATATTCTACCAGTAAATCAAGTTTGATTTTTAGCTTTTGATCGTTTTTATCACACGTATCAACGCTGTATCATCGTACAAATCTGTCTCGCTCAAAACTGATTTAATCAAGTGTATCAAATTCCATTAACTACTTATAACTAGCAATCATCCTATTCTATATTCAAGTTTGCTTGAAAAATTTCATCAATTGTTGGTCGTAACAAGTAAAAAGAAAATGAGTTTTGGCCAGGCTTACATAAATGTGCAGCTACTCCTGCAAAACTACGTCCAGCTACCTCTTCACTACGATAAAACCTCAAACCTCATAATTCCCCATCCAAACCTGACCAATGGCAATTCACGAAAAATGCTGGCTTGGAACTTTCAAAAGATTTTCTGCTCCGTTTTTGGAATCCTTGCTCCCGCACTACGTCTCTACTTCATCTGGGCGAACTCTGAGCCTGTAAATCAGGAAGAAATATTTCAACATATTTTTGTCCTCGCAATACTCGCCCAATACACCGCCTCGTGGTACACAATTGACTCGGGAACAACTCAAACAAAATATTTCGCAGATATTTCTAATGGAATATATTCTCTTGGAAATGTTCGCTACAACGGGTGGCCCTGGCCGATTTCAAATCGGTTACCTGAATTGCCTGAACTAATTGGCTACGGATTGTCTATCGGCTTTCTTCTCTTTCCACTGGTAGGACTTGCGGGGCCTTTCATAAGAACTTTCACTCCTGGGCAAATTGTACTCAACTACTTGTTCCCAGAGTCACCTCAACTTCTAAGACAAATTATTGCCGCAGGGATCAACGCATTTGGTATGATGTATGGAGGAATTGTTTGTCTCACACAAATTTTACTGACGTTAACCTGCTGTTCCGTTATCGAAATTTGCACAAAACACAACTTCCACTTAAGTTGCAATTCTCAACTGCAAACTAGCAAAAAAGACTGGGCGTACAAAACAGTGAAATATCTTAGACAAATATTTACGAGACAGAAAAGACGTGTTAGACCGAATATTTTAAAGGATATAGACTTAAATAGGAACATTAGGCCATCCAGCGTAACAAATTTTAGAGATCGGGTTCACGTTTACAACCAAATCAAAATATTGCTTTCGGCGGCAGATTCAAATGTAGTGTTCTATATCCCAACAATGGCAGCTGCTGGGATGTCGCTTGTTGTTGTATGCAATTTTATTGTAATTCGACATTTTGGCAGGATAGAAATGATAATCTATGCTTGCACTAGCTTTACTTCTGTGTTTGTGACAGGACTGATAATATTTTTCTGCTATCATGCCGCAGCACCGGTAACTCATACAGATAATATGATTCGATTTTGGAAACAGAAAGAAAGCATTATGAGAAATCGTGAAGCGAGGAGAGTTTTGAGGGTCTTAAAGCCTTTTTGGGTTTTGTATGGGTCCATTTTTTTCTATACAGAAAAGAACCGTGATTGATATGATGCAAACGGTTCAGGACTATACAGTAACAATTCTAATAAGCTAATATAAATGCAAGCAAATTCTATATTTAAATTTAAATGTAAAACATTCCAACCTATGATTGCCAGTATAGACAATTTTGTTAAAAACATAATTAACTTTTACGTATCATGCTTTGCATTTGAATAAATAATTGTTGATGGTTTAATAACAGCTTTTATGTTTTTAAATGATTGTTTTTAGCCACAACTTTACTTTTCTAATGATTTAACTGTTACTGCCATGTTACACAACTAGGATAATTTCATTCTTCTTGATTAATTTAATTAAAAAATATATTACATGAGTAAATGACAATATTGTTACATACCTTTATTTTCATGATTTTTGTGTACATGCATGCAAGTGCGGATGGAGCTATGGAATTGAGCAAAGAAAACATTTTCCATATGGTAGAAAATTACGTGCAATTATTAGCATACACGACACAAATTCTGCAATGCTTTATCATGACATCATGATAAGGTTTCTGTAATGTAAAATAAATAGGTAAAGGAATATCATCACAGAGACTGTATTTTGAATGTTGGATTTTTGCATGTACATCTTTTTATTCTGGTGCCTTCTTTGCAGATTCATAAGTTAGTTAACTAATCTTTCAAATAGTTTTAATCATACAACCAGGTTTGGCAATCAGAGAATTTTAATTCTATAAAGATTAATTTAGTTAAAATTATAGTATAGGAGTAAATGACGATATTAATAGGGAAATTTTGAGGCATATGATAGAATATTGAATTAAAAAATACTGAATATTTTATGGAATTTTATTGTAAAGTATAATATTGTGTTTTACATGCATATGATTATATTTTATATATGCCGGTGAAATTAATACATTGTAAACCACAAAAAACATGAATTGCTCTTTTGAATATCGATTAAAGCAATGCATGTTTATTTTTAAAATATACTAAAAAGTTAATTAAAAGATAGGCAGTGCGCGAAAGCTGTACTTTGTATGTTATTAAAATAGAAATTAAATAAAAGCCTTGCAAATGTTGTTGGAAATTTAGCAGCTGAACTGAAAATCCTTTCTTTTCTCACCCCCAATATTATATAATATAGCAAAAGAAAGCTGATAAATGGGCCTACAAAACAAGCTTACATTGCATTGCTGAGCGCAGCTGCGTTGCATTTTTCAGACATTTTTTTTAAATTTTGGAAATTTGCAAAATTTTCAATTGCACTTTACAGGCTTAAATAATGGTTTATTTGTGTCAGTAAATAGTGCGACATAAAGATTATTTAATGCTCTTTCTAACAAACCTATATTTGTTTCCAAAAGTGCTTGCTGTCAGAAGTTATGATTTTTAAAAAAATGTGACTTAATTTCAAAAAGGATTTTCTAACATAAACGTGATAACTCATGCTAAACTAAATTTATTGAAAATCTGTTTAGTGGGTTTTGTAGAGCAAGCAAAACTGAGAGGGGACTATTTTTTGGTTTTTCAATTTTCAGTTCATATGCTCACTAAAAAGGACAATAATACGCTGGTATATGGATTTTTATGATAAAATATTTTTTATTTCATAGAAAATCATGTATAATACTTCAAATATCATAGCAAAAGAAGCGTCTTAGCATGATACACAATCACGCAAAATATCTAGCTTTTCTAGAAAATACACGAAGAGAAAAATTATTTTTTTCAATTTTTTGAGTTTTTGCGAATTATGACCTTTGGTCTGCACCAAAAACAGAAAATTTAGCATTTTTCGACTTCTCTTGAAAAACTGATCATGATCCAGACAAAAATGATCGTTTTCGAAAATTTGATGTAAATAGTGCTTTCCTTTGTACAAGAGTTACTCATACTTAAAATTTCATTGCATAAGTTTATGCTATCTTTTCTTTCCGAGGTGCAAAGTCCCTATAACTGTTCTAGAAGAGTCTCTTATCCGATCTACATCCCACAGCGTTAAAAAGTTCAGACGCAAAATAATGACAGTTGGATCCAGTCACATGATAATTACCCAGTAAGTAGCCACGTTCATATATCCAATCAAAAATATGCTTGATCGTATCTCCAACTCGTCCATCTCTTGCCTCCCTCCCCTCACTTTCAACAGTTCCAGTACGTTTCTCCTTTCTATACTGGCACTTCACTGGAACCCAATTTTTAGACCGCTGCACACAAAGTCCACTAGAGTCCTTCTCAAATGACCAGTACCAGCACGAAGACTTGACCACCGTAAACTCATGCCATAAGCTAAGAAATTTTGGCACCCAAGCGTTCAAATTTTGTTTGAAAATCCAAACCTTCACAATATGATCATCAGTTCCCTCCACTTTTTCAAAATAGCTTTTTAAATTTTCATGTTTCACTTGGATGACAGGGTCACATAAATTCTCCGCGTCTGGCGTAAAATATAGGACATTTGTCCACCCACCTCCCTTTGATGTGGATGTCCCACTGGTGCTCTGCAAACTTGATTGAATAAAAATTATCTTTATAATTTTTGCCTTGATTTATTTTAGTGTTAATATTACCTGGACATTTTCTGGTGGGTGGGAAGAATTCGGTTTTTAACTGTCACTAGTACATACTAAGCCTAAAATATTGCGTGTACTATTATGTATTCAAGGTTTCTTTTGCTTTTGCACAAATACATATCTCATGTATACATTTATATTAAGACTTGTGCTTTCGCCACGCACGAAAGCACAACTAAACTGATTTCATTTATTATGTGAATTAAGTCTAAAAATAGATGAAGCGCTTTGCCAGTGAGTAAAAACTGACAAGATGTAGATAGATTCTGTAGAGGATGCAATTTGAGTGCTACGGCGAGACACTGTGCTATTGCTGGAATCTGCACATTATATTTTCGGCATGCATGTTTATTGAAATAAGTGCTTTCGTCTTTATCTGCAGGATGGCGGTGGTGGTGGATAAATTAATATTGTGAATTTGGGTCTGGCCTTGGCCAACTTCATCCAGACTCGAAGAGCTATGCATAAAAATATAAGACATGTAGTGTGCGTAGTAAATGTGGTTGTTGTGAGTAAATTCAGAGATTTATTGGATTGATGTTGTTGTTCCTACACAAAAAGTGTAGTTGGGAAAAGGGATTCTTTTGCAATTGGTTTATAATGCAATTCAAGTATCAATTTACTGACTTCTTCACCATCTGAAAAACATATCATATGTAAGCAAAAATGCATGCAAAACTGTTTTGTCATACTGAAAGGAAACTAGACTTTCTTCGACAGATAGGTTTTTTAAAACACCAAGTATCTGCTTCAAATATGAATTGTGTAGTTAAGGAATTTGCAGTCTTTCGGAATTTGTAATAAAGTATTTCTACAGATAAAAATTTTTAATTATTTTTGTAATCTAAACTTCATTTTTGACTTTGTCTCATGACAACTTTAATAATCGCTTTTAAATGCCTGTAATTAACTTAATGAAACATTTAACTTCTATCATTATACCAATTTTCCAATTTTAAGTAAATAACCTATAAATACTCAACTATTATTCATAAGTGTACTATATTTATTTCTGTAAATTAAGAGTCAAAAGCGTTCTGTTGTTGCAGGACTGCAACGCTAATTTGGATGTAATGATTTGGCATTTACGTATCAGTAAATGAGTTTATGATTAACTTTAGAGAGAACAAACTACATCCGATTAGCCTACGCATATTGTTAGGTTAAACTTGTATTTATGTAATTTGTAAAATGTAATCCTTTTTGATTACTGAAATGTAATTTCTCGTGAGCTGCTGCAATATAAATATTTTCCTCCATCAGTTCAAATAATATATATCAACAAAAACTTATTATGGATGCTAGTTTTGATATAAATTGCGCTTAAACGTGTAATCTAATTTAATTGTAATGTAATTTTATATAATTTTCCGAACGGGGTTCTATTTACTACGTTTAAATATACTTTTATAAATTTTAATTTATAAATCCGAGTCAAATGGCTAAGTATTTAACATTGTCATCTCGTATATAGTAGAAGCGCAAAGTGACATTGATAAAGATTGAACGACAAACAAAATCCTGACACTGCCGAAACAAGCACTTACGCTAAACCTAAACAACGGTTTGAAAATATCGAAACTTTACGCCATTTGTTAACAAATACTGTGAAAAATTCAGATAAGTGATTTTTTAAATTCCGGGCACTTAACGTGTAATATCAAACACAAAAAACAATATAAATTATCTAAAAACTTTTTATTTTCAAATAAAATCTTCTAAATTTTGGATATTAAGCAAAAGAACATGCAAAAATTATCGCTGCAAAAGATGTTGACGTCCACCCATATTCTCAGTTACAAAATTTATAAATCCATTTTTGCGTTTCTGTACCCATTCCCATTGCAGTGGAATTCAGATTTTGCAAAATACAGTATTCCTTCTAATATACAAAAAATATATAAATGGATTTTCAAATTATTTCTCACATGTTCCACACTGACTGCATTTGCTTGTGCCTTTAATATGATATATTTTGAGCTTCTCAAAACACATCAACACTACACACGTTTACATTTTATAGTCCATTTTGTGGGGTTCGCTTTTATATCTATCCGTGTGCGAATCAATTGGATATCTCGTGCTTAGAAATCGCGACCAACTCATCACAATAAACAAGGCTGTAAATATGGAACATGAAGTATTTACCTATTTTCTCAGGTTATCGAAGTTCAGAAAGTTGTCGAAAAATCTCACCCTGAAAAATTCAATGGCAGGATACCTCCAAGTAAATTTGGTAATCTGCTTGCCGTTTACACTTTTTGCAATATTTGGCTTTGTTATATCTGGGTACGGAGCTTTCTATAATATAACGGAACTGTATCTTTCGAATCCATTCTACCGGTCCGCAAGTGAGATTTTTGTTTCCTTTATAGTTCGACTTACTTTAACTGTTGTTTCATCTATTGAAATTCTGAGAATGGCTTATGAAATCAATTTTGTGATTTTTGTGTATGTGGAAAGTTGAATTAACATTTTATTTTTTATTTCAAAATCTAGAAACATCGATAAATTTTTAAGTTTATATAAACAATTTTAAGTATTGCATGGAAATGTGAGAGAGCTTTTAAATGTGGTGGCGTATATTTGTCTAAACTTCTTCTGTTGGGTGAATGTTGATTTGTTGTGGGTTTGTGTAAAAGGACCTACGAAAGTTAACAGTGTTGTGTATACACTTCTAATTGGAATAACTTTTGCCAATTCTTTTGGCCATGTAGTATTTGTACTCGTTCTAAAGTCAGTTTACAGTGTTTCCATAAATGCGATTCGTGCCCAAATTTGTCATGTGCATAAGAAATATGAAATGCAGAATAAATGATATTTTGCAACCAAACTATGCTTAAGAAGGTTGAAAGCATTGCCTCCAATAATTATGTATTATGGACCGTTCCTGAGAATAGATGGAGAGTTTATTACGGAGTATTTTAGCGTGTTTCTTGACAAATTTGGGACCAGTGTTTTGGTTTTCGACTTTACCTAATCAATCTTTTACAATGTTAACTTCAACACTTTGAGAGGCTAATTATCAATGAATGTGATTCAAGATTCAATAAACATCACAAAAATATTCATGCGTTTTGGGTTTTACGTAACATTTTAATTTTTTAACATATTCCTTAATTCAATATGGTACATTGTCAAGTTCCGTCTTACAATCATATTGTATACTATTTGTCAATTTATGTTTGCTTTTATTATGACGTAGTAATGACTACCCGGTGATAATGAAAACATAACGCCGCGTTCAAATATATGTAAATAAGAAATTCGTAAACAAATGCCAGTGTACTTTATTTGAACACCGTAGTATATTTTCAACTTGTACAATTTAGGAAACATGTAATTCCTAAATTGTACAAGTGAAAGCTTGAGCTAAGCATGTTCAGAATCCATCGCCTTTTTAAAGCCTCATAAAAATTTTCTCGCGGATGATCCATATATGACCCATACAAAATCTTGTACCCCAATTCCAAAACTTCTTGAATAGTTTGGCAAGTTAAGGAGGATCTGGATCAGCTAAAATGCTCAATATCTCGTTCCCATAAAACTGGAATATAAATAATTCCAAAATATCCCGAAGTAACAAGCATATTAAAAAAGCTAAATAGAAGCCCATTGAGATTTTTAACGTTTGGATTTCTTTCAAGAAAACCGAATATCGCGGTGATTTTACAAATTCTCTAAAAATCAAGAGAACACTAAACGCTGAAATGGTAGCCAACCAATTCTCCAAACTGAATGCATAAATCCATGTGGAAAAATGGATAATATTTTGGTTCTCAATTTTGTCACTCAATTTCCAATACACAACATCCATCGTTAAAGTTTGTGAATATCTATATCCCACTAGCTGCCAATATATAAACGAGTTGTACTCGCGATATGATATATAAATTAGAGTATACTGTCGTCTTAATGTATTGTCATATATCCTTCTCTCGCCTCTGTAATACCAGAAATTTGTATTAAGAGAGAAATTGTGAGTTTTCAAAATTTGCATCGACATCATAACTTCATAAAAACAATATCAATAATCTTTTGAAAATCCTTTTGAGCAAATTGCTTCTAAATTTTTTACCCTACTTGCACTAACACTTGCTTCAATTCTTCTTTGGTTTCCGTTTCTAAATAATTGCTTGTGTAAGAACTTCGGATGTTGCAAAGATTAATAGAATTTGAATGTCACGTCTCCATTGCCATCTTGCCGAAGACAGTATCCGTTACAAACAAATGAGTACTGAATTCGTGGTTGATTATTTATATTGATTATTGCGAGATACATCGAAAGGGCAGGAAGATTTCTCCATACAGGTAGGAACTGGTCGCCTGCACTGAAATAGTGTGCATTTGTTAACATACTTGTGTCAAAATAAATAAGTAGAGTGTTTGGATGCATTAAATAGTTATTAAGTGGGAATGGAACTGTGGGATTTGTAATTATTAAATGATTGGGTTGTTGAAATTTTGAGGGATTTTGAACATTAATGGTTATCCAATTGTCGCGAACATACAAAGAACGAGAGTTTTGAAATTCGACTGCAAACATGTCGAGAGAAACGGCAAGGAAAAGTAAGTCAAAAGTTTCTGTTCCAGATCCAGAGTCTATGAGAGAGAGAGAAGTAGTTCAATTGATTCTCTAAAAAGTTTGTCTACACATGGACGCTGAAGTTGTGGAATATTCCTTGCTAAGGCAAATTTGATTAGAAATAGAGAAAGGAGGAGCAGATTCCAGGTCTTTACGTTAAAATACATTATTCCTTACTAATATTGAAACACATAAATTAGGATCCTTTGAAAATCTTAGATTCTACTAACGTGTTAACTTTCTTCTAATTCAAAATATATAAATTTTGAACACTCTTCGTAAATATCTTTTACTGAATTTTTTAAAAATATTATTATATGTGCATTTGCCTTCTCAGATTTTCTTACCCTTACCATTATCTTAAAAATAATGTGCTTCATAAAGTAAGATGTAAGCTACTTTAACATTTATAAGCTCAAAAACAACTACAAAACAATCAACTGGATACGTTATCTTTTGCTCACGATCGGTTCAATTGCTTCGATTTCCGTTTAGTTTCAATATATGAAATTAGTATAGGCATAGCTCACGATCAGTTACATTATCTTGCACATTGTGTCGTGGATAATGAGTTGTATTTGTTAATATACTTATCGGCATGTGAAGGTAGAGTGAGTAGATGGGTTTAAGCATATAAGTTTTCAACCATAAGGTTTAAAAGATAGATAACATATGTAATTTCATATATTAATGTTATTTTTATTGATTATCTAACAAAGGATATAACACACATGACCTGTATTCAACGTATTTTTAAAAATTAAGTTGGGATAATTTACTAGTAGCTAATCAAATTTAAAAGCTTGTGTTATGTGTAATGGTAACTTGAAAAAAATCTTGTTGACAACCAAATATACTCAGATTTGAAGATGTTCGGCATGTGCAAATTAGATAGAAGCTGAATAATAAAATATTAATTATATTTTTGATACAACTTATGATAACTTAATGTGGACTTAATTCAAAATTGTTAGAGGAAACTTTGATCTAGAAATATGAAAGTATTGATACTTACAACTATTTTTTATAATGCATACACTTATAGTTTTAAACATACAACGGTTTGATCCTAATATTTTAAAGTAATATAAACGTTTAATGAAAATTTGTTATTATTTATAATCGAAAACTAAAACACTTGTAGCAAATCTGTCAAGAAACAGACTAAAATATCCCGTTACAAACTCTCTATCGATTTTCAGGAACAGCCCATAATGTATGCTGATTGGAGGCACTCCCTTTAACCTTCTTAGACATACTTTGGTATTGAAATTTGTTTTGTTTGTATGTTTGTCGTGCACATGACAAATTTGTGCCCGTATTGCATTTGTGGAGGCACTATACACTGATTTAAAAACGATAACAAAAATCAAATGTCCCAATGTATTAAATAAAGTCATTACAATAAAAAATACATACAAAAGAATGGGAATTTTTCCAGTTGCTTTTACACACAACCACAGTACTGACACATTAACCCAAAAGAAAAAATTTAGACCAACATACGTCATCGTATTCATT
>JAQIXW010001445.1:0-19396 GCA_034700685.1 Willowsia buskii | reverse complement strand
ACCAAAACTACGAATGATTACAAGCTTGGTCCATAGAAAATCAACACGCCTAATCGAAATGTAAAGGTAAAAATGCACTACTAACACAATTATATGCCGTATAAAAAATGTCACCACAAATCGATTTCCAATTTCCAAGTTTTTCTTCAATGATGGTTCATAGAAGTGTGGGAAGGGGCCTCGGCCTCGTAAGGCCTTGGCTAATACCCCACACATTCGCTTGATCTTTGAGACGACGGGAGTAAGGTATCTTTGTACCGTTGCAGTCGCGTTCTCAAAATTAGAAGTAAAAAAACTGTCACTTGATCTGTCCATTCAAAAGCAAGTGAGTTCCGCACGCAAATGAGAGATGAAACGAGACTGAATACCATTCAAACTATTTCAAACCCTTTTACATGGTATGTGATTAATAATAAAACGTATGCAAATATAAGTTTTGAATGCTAAATTGCGGCTTTGGCTTTTATAACAGCATTAATAATTGTCAAATGAACACGAGCCTTTAATCAAACATTATATAGCATGACTATTATGACACATGTGTAAAAACCCGATCTTTAATAGTTCATTTTCCTCAACGAAGTTGCGATGAGCAATGTTTCCATCTTGCTTCAATCTAAGAATTGCATTATGGGGCAACTAGAGATATTGCAGTTGTCTGAGTTCAGTAAATTCACTGTCTGTGTGAACAACTAAACTTTTAAGTAGATTATTATGAATACAAACTATGAATTCTTACTATGATTGTTCTACTAATGATTTTGCCACGGGCTTTTTTACATTGTACCAAAGAGATTTACCTTTTTACGCTTTAAAAAGGTATATTCATAACTTTGCATCCGCTTCAATGCAATAGGTTATTGTAGACGCTTTTTACATTTAGTCGGCTAAATAAAATCAAAGCGCAATAAATGATCACAAACCCTGATTCATGATTTTTATACGATTGCCGCCAAGCTACAGTTAAAGAGTGTAGCGTAATTGCTGTATTGTTTTAAAATGCGATAGGGCTCGCTAATCAAATTGGATTGATTTTCATTTAAAAGTTACAAATTTATCATCGGTATACGAAAGAAAACAAATGGTGCCTTGTCGTTTTCGGCAAAATTGGAAGTTGATTAGACTGGGAAGATAGTGTTGGGGTGACTTGATGATGACATGCTATAATTACTAGAAGAGAAGTCCGGTAATCCCTGCAAGGAAGAAGTAACTATTGATATTGATGCCAAACCACTAATCGTAAATATCCGTTACGATTTTGATATTAGAGAAAGCGTGCATTAATTAATGTCTGCGTATTGCAATTTCACAATTTTATTATAGTATACAATCTTAGAAGTTTTTATGCGCTTCAGAACTACCTATGTTGGGGTTGGAATTTGGAATAACGAATGGATTTGTCAGTCGAATGTAATGTACAAGGCGCTTTGTAGAATGAAAATTTAATCTACCGCGTATATACTCGAATCGCATTTTAAAGATTTCATTTAAGAAGAAATACTGAATTGATCATGATATTATAACGCTATTAAATCTTTACGACGACGCATTGGAAAATTCAGCAATAGGAAATATACAAAATACGTAACAATTTTCAATTTGTTTTTAGAAAGGCGTAAAACAATCAAGTTTGAACATTGAACGCACAATGACGTAAACCGAATATATGGCAATATGACCGTAAAATCAAAACGTCTAAGATTCCGTAGTGTAAGACTTGACTCACCAATCTTGCTCATAGACTAACATAACGCATTATTAAACAGCTATAGCTGACAAATGATATTTTTATTGCCGTATGTAGTATGTACTAGTCATGAGTGATATGATGACGAAGACAGACTTGAAGCTATTATGATTCAGCATTCAGCTAAAAACTATATAAAAGTAAATTAATCATGTGACAGACAACCAATTAAAATTTAACTATAATACAATTCACACTGGAAAATGTACTTCAAAGACTTCCTTGGGATGCCTCAGTGCTATAGAATAATACAATAATACAGATTTCAACTGCAGATTGCCATCACCAGGCAGGGCAGGTATTATGATTTTCTTTGATTAGAGCAGGTGCTACAATGAAACATGTTATGAAGTTATAGGACAGCTCAGTAGAATTTCCATATTACCCGTTAAGAAACAAAATCTTAAAGGTGTAAACTTTATGATAATACGCAACATGGAGTATAATTGGTGGTGAAAGTTCTCTGCCTCAGAAGATTAGACTGTTGAGAGTTTAGATATACATAGTATCAGCATGATACTTAGCTTGCCCTAAGCTATCTAGACAAACTGTGTAACTTTTGACAACTTATAGTCATTGATAGCTGACATCAGTAATGCCATGCTGACATCTGTAAGCAACAGTTTTCAAAAATGTTTCATTTCCAGAACACGTTTAATGTTACACCATTTATTTGGAAAAGAAAAATACTGTTGATTGAAGAAATGTCATCATAATTTTCTACGGTAGCTTATTACCAGGAGACATGAAACATCGTGGGAGCTGCAAAATTGGAATAATTTGTAGTATGTTCACAACATTATAATTTCCTACCTGTTACACGCTCTCTCTGAGTTGGCCATCACTAAACTATGTCATAAGTTTCGATTTCCAAGATTACCTTCAAATATACACCCTATATTTTATGAATTTTTTGTGCATACCTAAGTTATAACGCAACGATATAGAGTGCGACCAGTACACTAAACTTCTCAGAAATTGTCAAACGATATGTTGGCCTTGAACATTGGCTTCGTGATCGTGAAATGATACACGGATACAAAATCTGAAATGTCCATTAGTTTTCGGAGTTGATACTACACCAAGTTTATAGGATGTATGAGATGTATCTTAATTTATACCACAGGTAAACTCCCATTCGCATAATATTTTTTTCTACATTGACGATAGAGTCTGAGACGTTTCTTGAATCTCGAATAACTTATATTGATTGAACTTTGAAACATGAAACTATGAATAGAATCAAGGTTACCAGTGCCACCGTAAGACAAGCGCTTATATAGTTGTGACTTTATTACGAAGGAATGTACAAGGCTTCGTTTATTTCGTGTTCCAATCTGCCTAAAATCACGAAGAGAGACAACCCACTGTGAACAGAACTGAACCCGGAGATCTCAATTCCAATAATGTCAATAAAAATGTTAAATGCTGTATGTTAGTGAGGTGAAGCTGATTACAAAGCCGATATGAAACATAAGACAATTATTCCAGATCTCGAACATTGCGCCATGCTGAGTACGAACATAAATATTATGGAGAAGTTTCTTGAATTGATTTGTATAAAAGCATCCCAAACTTAACTACAGAACTAGTGGGTTTTGATGATGACTTCAATAAGTACAAAAACAGTTTGAACCGTTACATCTTCATTTTCTGGTGTCTCAAACTTGATTATTTAATGCACTCATGCATAAATTTGACTTTAATAACTTTTGTGATGCATGCGTGACATTCCATTTCATAAAAAATAATTTATCACACACACGTTATTATTATGAACATGAACATGAAATCTTATGTACGAGAAGGCCCCTTCCATTGAAGAGCCTGCGTCTCGTTACTCGTTGATACAAAATGAAACAAGAGAAATATTACGTGTTTCTGATTTTTTTTTTCAAATGAAATTTCGGCGATCTCTACTACACCAATACCTACTAACGATTAGCCAGCCACATTATTATAATGGTCTGTGCACCATTTCTTGGACCTTTCGATTGGCGACATGTGTGCCCACAAATTGCAAGATTCTGAGATTTGCACCTGCCAATTTCTTTCTTTTTTGACATTCTTCTATATTGTGCAAGAATAATCAGGCAAAATACTGGTTTCTCATGGCCAACTTGTTTCACGTTTCCACTGAACTATGATGTCTAATGCTGTATTGCAATAGAAAACGCGAGTTGTTTCTAAATTCCATGTCGATAAGATGTAGGTGACAACTGGTCCAAATGGAGAAAAAATGCAGCTCGAAACGAACTACTGGAGGGACACCGAGTGGGTCTGGTTTGGCTTGGTTTACTCTGCATGCAAACAAATAAATAACATGCAAGTATGCGATAGTGAGTTAATGGAAGCCACTAACGTGACCTGAATGTATTAAATTTAGAAAAGATCCGGTTGATGTTTCAGGATTCCAGTTGATTAACAACTTGACACCTAGAAACAGTGGCCAGGCCAGTGGTCTAAGTATATTTTTTGCGATGAAATTCTGCTCCCGTCTTCATCTTTGAATACCTTTGCGATGACGTGATTTTGCATTATTAGCAATGAAATACGCCATTTAAGGATCCGTCATGCTATGAAGTATGCAAACAATAATCGCCAACAATGTCTATTGTTGGAATAATGGTCTTTGTTGCTTAGCAATGTTAGCATTGTTGGTTTGCACATGTTGCCTTTGTATGCCATGTGCGTCGTCATAGCCCAGAGCCAGAATCAGGATTTGCGAGTTTGTTTTGACTGGCGGCAAAGGAGGCTCACAATAACAAGCAGCATACTATCGGCTGATCTCCCATATGATAAGCGTGTCGTCAAGTGCGACTAATTCAGGCAGTCATCTGTTTTCTAAATATTTCAATCCATGATAATTGCAAGCGTTTGGAAATCTTTTGTAGTTTAATAATTCTAATGGTTAATAATAATTAGTCTTCTTGGGAACAAAAAAAAATCTGCCTAATGCCACGACCACAACCTGACGACAGCCAACGGCCACTATCAGTTTATATGGAGATTTTTGGGAGGTGATATTTAACTGTAGACGTGTGGACGTGTTGATAACCCGAGACCGGGAGCCATTAACTGAGATAAATGTGGCAGTTACTGAAGTCATCCTATTCGAGGTTTAGCGGTGTCGGCACAACGCTAGTAAAATGGTGTATAATTGGACACTGCGTATTGGAGTATGTTGGAGACTTTGTAATTGTAAGATTTAATGATGCATTGTTATCTTTTGTCATTAATTAAGAATTTGGAATTTCAAACATTGCAAGTATTAATCGCATTTAAAAATCTAATCTAAACAATTTGTTGTCTAAAATACTTTTAGTGTAGCGGACCTAGCATGGAGCCTAACATAAGGAGTCATGACGTACTATTAACAGAACATATTAGTCCAAGAGCTGGAAATTTCAGTAGAGGCGATATAATTGTGGCAAGGTCACCAAGTAACCCTGTGCAATTTATATGCAAGCGAGTTGTAGCTCTTCCTGGAGACCACTTGCTGAAATCAGACGGAACTTTGCAACATGTGAGTTTATTGATTATTGATTAAAATATTGATACTACTCTCTCTTCAGTTGACACGTGTTAGAAACCTTGTTCTAAATTAGCTTAACCATTTATATTCTAGGTTCCTAAAGGTCACGTTTGGATAGAGGGAGACAATAGTGATAATTCAACGGACTCCAGAAATTATGGACCTATTCCCATGGGACTTGTGAGGGGTCGAGCCTTGCTTCGAATATGGCCTTTTGCAGACGCCAGAGTGTTGGTACCGAGGAGAAGCGATATCAGCTAGGGATAACTAATAATTAATTATTTTAAATTATTCTATCTGATCTCGACTTTGACCAGCTTGCATTATCACGTTTATGAAAGCATGGTCCAAATAATAAACTTACTCCTTTAAAACGAATGATCATAATATTCAAAATTAAACAATGCAGTAACTTAATTATGCCGCCTTGCTTTCGTTAAGCGGAAAAGAAACAATAAGTGGAGATTAGACAAATGAAATCGTTACGTGAGACCTCCGATATCGTGCACTTTTGCTTTCTTCATTATTTTAAGAAACCTGTTAACCTTAATGTCTAAAGCTAGGATATAAATGCAGGCTTCCATATAGTTATAAATTCTATCAAACCGCAAGTGATAGAAATAATGGTTATGACTAATTGTTTTGTTTGCTGTAATTCACTGTTTGTTAATGGAGGCAAGGCAAACGAAACTTGAATGTTTTATGACGCGAATAATAAACTCAACTTCATTTGACAATAATAAAATTACGAACATAGTTATTGCTTTGTAATATGTAATCATGCATTAAACTTCATGTTGATGATGAGTAATGAAAAAAGTTGAAAATAAATGCGTTGCGCCGTTTGAGAGTTCACTGGAGGCCTATCTTTTGTCGGTGTTTTAGCATAAGCATTTTATTTAAGTGACGTACTTTAATTTCAAGTGCATTCGTACTCACACTGTTTCCACAGAGGTTATGACTTTGTCCTATTAATTATGTACTGGTCATTATCATTAGTCATACGTAAATACAGTCAAATACATCATGTAAATGTGAAGATTTTGGATGTCTCACCGACTTGCTGATATCGCGATGATACGTGCAGACAGTCATTTGTTTTCAGATTATCAGTTTATTATCCTACGACATGTGTAATTGTCACAACGAGAATAAGCTACTATTCAAAACTTACGAGAACGCATTGATAATCTATGTCACACATTTGTATTTGACACACGTGCATGGAAACTTAGATAGCGTTGGCAAAGACAGTGGGGCAATCAGTGAATTTACAATTTTACATAATTTACCTGGTTTTCCTTGTTCTCCCGTATAATTCATTCCTGCCTTAAAAAATCCTCCTATTTCTCTGCATCTCAAATTTCATGCATAAACCATTATCCCGTAAAATGTCCATTTCTCTCTCATCCATTTCTCTCTCAACCACTAAATTTAAGTGCAATCTACATCTCTACACTGCAAATGAGGGGCGTTCCTTCTGTCGTAACGTCTGTATGAATCATACTTTCACAGAAATTGCTGGCCATCCAGATAACAAGATATTATGGAATAAACAAGAATGCATCAGAACAAGCAGAAGAGCATAAAAAAGCATATTATTATTTTTTAGCACGACATCAGTCATCTCGCTGCCACACTATTCCTATTCCACAAGCTTTGTGGAACTATGATCCCAAGCTCTTTACACAAATTACATTAAACTAATATCAATATCAATTTATACATACTGCACTGCATACAATCATTATCTCTTACGAGAGAAGCAGGAAAAGTCGAGGCACGAAGTCTTAGTCATCACTTCAATACTTCAATCATTCTGATCATCATACAAAATTCATATCACTGTCGTCATCTCTCATTTCGTCACTTTGTTTCATTGTGTTTTTCACTCTGCTATGCTGCTACAAGGTCTCCCGTGTGTGCTTCAAATGCTGAAGACCATGTGAAAAAGTGATATGAGCCAATTCATTTTTTAAGCTAGAAAGAAGCCAATGATAAAACCCAGCCCCAAAAAATAGTCCGTCAAAGCAAATCAGAAAAAGTGCAGAAGCAAACGAGAGAAAAAAAAGAATGTTTTTATGTATGAAATGGAAAAGAAAGTAAAGCAGTGCAGACCAGCAGAGACCTGAGACCACACACGTCGTGTCGTTATACGAGAGAGTATTATCTGAGGTTTTCGTTCCCTCCCTGCTCCTTTTCTCGTTGAAGTTTTTTTTTCTTATTTGCTTGATTGTCAGTTGATGATGGTGTGGTCGCCGTGTTTTCGTTTGGTAGACCAAGTCGTGTAAGCAGCTATTGTTTTTTTTCTCAATCTTTCACACACATTTTCACTTCTCTCTCTTGCTCTTTTTGTGGCACTGGGAGGACGTGAGAAAACCGGAGGAGAAAACGGTCTGATATTTAATTCAACATTACTCCCTCCATGTTACATAATATACTCCAATTCATGTACACACACTACTCATCTTACTTTCACGGAGAAAAGAGGATATAGACTAGAGAGTGTATCCCCTCCATTTTCTATCAGCAGAAGAAACCTCTGTCCCGTCCTGTTCTGTCGGTTTTCCCCAAAAACTACTCCAATCCAATCCAGCAAGGAAGAAGAGTGTTCGAAAGAGAGCCTATATTATCTTCTCTTCGTATCCGCCCGTCTGTCTGTCCGGTCGGGGACAATATCTCACCTCACCTCCAACAACACACAAATAAACCGACAGTGTGCCAGAACAACAGGAACGATACCAACAAACCAAACCACCAACTCCCGATTTTCTCATACAGTCAGTACTAGTGCAAGTGGGAGATGCATTAGTGCTACGTATTCAACACAGCACCCACAAAAACAGCACCAAAGAGTTTCCCAATATTCCAATCTATTCTTTTCCGTGTTCAATTGTTCGAGTCTCTTTCTTCCAAAACTACTTATACTCCTTTTTTTATAACGACCGTGTCACACAAAAACTCACACTTCCTCTCTATACCGTTTATCTCCTCTCCTCTAATACTCGTGCACCCAGTTCACCAATTTACGGAACTTTATACAAGATTGTGAATACCCTCCTTTAAATACTTAAAATTTTACACTTATACTCCTTCTACATTAGTCTTCTCAAGGAAAAACCTAAAACAAAAGATAATTAATAGAACAAAAGAGTGCCGTTTATACCTCCAATAAATTTATATTAAGTCAGTGCTTCCACAAACAGCTAAATTCGACCATCATCTATCGTAACACTTCAAAAAAAAAAAGAAACAACTGACGATCTTTCTGTCCATTCCACACACACCAGTTTTTCCAGTTATCAGTAGTTCACAATTAGTTTAAATTATTCAGTTTTTTGCAATAGTTAACGATTAAGACCGAAAGCAATATTCAACATTCAATATTAGGTAAGCTTTTTAATTCTGTTTCATACATTATATATTCAGTTATTGCATTATTTCATGTCATGTGTTTTTTTATTTGTGAAATTTCAGAATAATTGTTTATTTATTTATTTATTTATAGAACATCAGATCTGCTTCATCATCTAATCAGTCCATCCAGTCTTTTGGAGGAGGATTTTAGTGCATGTGATAATTAAGGGTAATTTTTTAAAAGTTTGTCTATGGGAAAGCGAAATCAAGGAAGAAATATCATCTGAATTGGTAAGTGATTGATAGTAATAGAAAACACTAATTGTAGTACTGTCATTGGTATCCGTTGCCTGCCCCAATTAAAAGAGGTCGCATCCTCATATTATGTTATAAATTCGGGTTAAACACGAGCCATAACTTGATTGATGAATTTGATAAGAGTTTTATCTGTTGCATTACGAAGTTGACCTTCTTAGTGACCCTATTTAAATCGTTATTATCAGCTGATAAGACAGAAGTCGGATTTTGTGTGAAAGACATTTTCCGGTGTTATCCGGTCCCTATCACCTGGCCATTTTCTGTATTTTGAGTCTATATATTCAAGCTGAATGGAACAAATTGAACACTTGGAATTTTCAATTCATTGATCTACTTTCATGTCTACATATCTTCCAATTTCGTTATCAGCTGCACCTCTCAATCACGTAAGCTCTGTTCAGAAGGGTAGTCAGTAGTAGTCAGTTGCTTGAGCATCTAAACCTGAGTGACTGGAGAAGAACAGGTGATAATGACATTTCAATATTATACGTAGAAAGTGAGGGTCTTGTTATCATAATTTTTATTGCCTTATCTGAGATAACACTTATAGCATAGTCATTTAAATTGTGGAATTTTACTGCTTCGGTTTCGTCAAAGTTGAATAGGGCAATTGGCAATTAATGGTTGGATGGTATTAGAAAAGGAAGTTTAATTGGGTACACGCTTTTTATGCTGTCTCCGTTCAACCTCATTTTTAACGAGTTACATTCAATGTGTCTTTTATTAATTGACAATTGTGTTTTAATCTGTACAGAACTGGAGACCAATAACAGCGAGCTCTCCTGTTCCCCAGCTTCCTGTTTGAAGGAATCTCTTGAAAATATCCGGAGTTAGATATTGAAGATTTAAATCATTCAACAGTGACTTAAGCTTCATTGCTACTCCGATTGATTGTCAGGAGCCGTGATTCCTCTACTCTTAAAATTTTAACAGTGAGTTTTCAGTTTTAAAAAAACTCAAATAAAATTAAGGCTGATTAAAAAGTGTACCACCTTCATTACTTTATTTATTATTATTTTCAGTCAACACAATGGTATCAAGCACGACCAAACATGTTCTTCACTGTTTGCTACTGGCTGGGATTGTCCTGTTCTTCGAATGGGTTGCAGGGGGATTATGGGTAAACGACTTGGAACGATTGAAAATGGATGCGTTGGATCCCTGGTCTGAATACGGGGTGCCGGTCACTTTAGTGTTGTATCTTCTACGGATTTTAACATTCCTGGCGTTGCCACAAGTCCTCTTCAATTTTCTCGGGCTAGTCCTCTTCAACGCTTTTCCGGACAAAGTTATCCTGAAAGGGTCTCCTCTTTTGGCGCCGTTCATCTGTATCCGAGTGGTGACTAGGGGAGACTTTCCTGATCTTGTGAAAAAGAACGTCACCCGTAATCTTAACCTTTGTTTGGACGTTGGATTGGAAAATTTTGTCATGGAGGTTGTCACCGACCGTATGATCCCGGGTTTGTCAGAGTATCCACGAGTTCGAGAGGTGGTTGTTCCGCCAAGTTATGCCACGAAGACCGGTGCCTTATTTAAAGCTAGGGCGCTGCAATACTGTCTTGAGCCGGACATCAACATCTTGTCTGATCAGGATTGGATTGTGCACCTGGATGAAGAAACCATTCTTACGGATAATGCTGTTCGTGGGATATTGAATTTTGTTTACAACGGGAAGCACCAATTTGGTCAAGGTGTGATCACTTATGCTAGTGACCAGGTAAACCTTACGACGTTTATGACTCTGACATTTTCTACTTGTGGGTTTATCTCGACATAATTTATCGTTTTTATGGGAATGGTAACACATAGATTGTTAACTGGTGGACAACCCTTGCCGACAGTTTCCGAGTTTCTGATGACATGGGCAAGCTTCGAGCACAGTTTTATTTGTTCCATAAACCATATTTCTCATGGAAGGGCTCTTATGTTGTTACTCAGGTGATTATAATTATATTACGTTCAATCCCTACCTTTTTGTAAGAAAGAGTTGATCACGAGAAATGTTCAAGTTTTTAACCACACTTGTTATGCTTCACAGGCAGGAGCAGAGCGTAAAGTAACTTTCGACAATGGTCCAGATGGGTCTGTTGCTGAGGACTGTTTTTTCGGCATGAAGGCGTTCTCCCAAGGCTACAGTTTTAACTTCATTGAGGGGGAAATGTGGGAAAAGTCTCCTTTCACAATCTGGGACTTTCTTCAGCAACGGAAGCGCTGGATGCAGGTAAATCATTTTATGATATTAATTTTGTATAAAACTGTTGGTGTATTATTCAAAGTAGATAATCATTATAAAATGCTACATAATTTTTTTATTTTTTATAGGGTATTTACCTGGTGGTCCACTCAAAGGGTCTTGCTTGGAGGACGAAATTCTTGCTGGCAATCTCTCTTTACTCTTGGATAACACTTCCTCTCAGCACCTCCAACCTGGTGCTAGCAAAACTCGCTCCTATACCATGCCCTCCACTAGTCAACTTCCTGTGTGCCTTCATCGGCGCCATGAACATTTACATGTACATGTTTGGAGTCATCAAATCCTTTTCTTTACACCGAATGGGAGTCGGTAAACTGATTTTCTTCATCATCGGAGCCCTTCTCACCATTCCCTTCAACATCCTTGTGGAAAACGTGGCTGTAATTTGGGGCCTTTTCGGCAACAAATATCATTTCTACGTCGTCAACAAAGAGCTAAAAGACCAACTAAATACCGTGTAACCCAGATCTGTAGCATTACAACAATGTAAAAAATTGATACTTAATTACTACGCTAACATTTTATTAGAAAAAACTCTAGATTAGGTTGATAAGTGTGAAAAAATCGTAAAAATCTCCGGTAAAACACTCAAATATGCTTTTTCTTGGTCGTCATGAGTAATCCAAATTCTCTGTGAAAATCTGATAATGAGTAGGTGAAATTCAATGTGAAACTTAATTATTTATAATTGTACCCGTCTGGTCAAAATTCTTGTGCGCTATATAATCTTGTATGTGGATATGCATGCTTTAGTTTCCAGTCAGCTACTTAAAAATGTAATGTCAATCAAGACCCATGACATTCCCAATAACTGCTTAAAATCATTTTCCTTCCAAACATATTATTATTGTGTCCTGTACAAGATCATTTTTCTATATATGCTTGAATTACTATTGTTAATAAGATTAAAAACAATTTGTTAATCATAATGCGTGTTTTTTGATACGTCAGAGATCTCCGATTGGGATTCAACTGAGCAGGTTGCTTTCTTTTTACCTGAGTCCAGGTAGTATTTAAGTACATAAAAATGTTTTGTAGTGTACAATGATATTTATCGAGCTCCTACTTTACAACTACCGAAAAAGTAGTTTCTTCTTCAATGGTTCTATTTGCTGTATCAGATATTTAGTGTACAAAAAGTAACGGTTAATAGGATAACAAGTCTGTAAAATGCTGTAAAAAATCCTTGTACATAGTCAATAGGTTTATACAGCGTGTAGGGCTAATTTATGTAAAAAATGTGGACAATTCTTTTGTCAGTGGAAAATCTCCGAAACAGTACCTTCATACCAAATATTTATTAAGTCACAGATATTAATTAATATACGTAAATTTGCAGCGCAAAAAAAACCACGAGCATTATATTGATAACTTTAGATTTATGAGTAGTCGGGATACTTTAAATGATATCTAATGAAAACTCCTTTTTAAGAAACATTCGTAAACTATCCGAGCTAGAAGCATAATATTATATCTTCTGGAGTGACGTCAGATGATTCAACTTTGTTATTTTTCATAATATTTGTTTCTGTTAAAATATCAGCGTTTGTTGGAAAAGAAGATATTATGATAATGTGCTGAGGTAACGCCATCGCTTCGCGTGAAGAAGATTATTTGAAGGTACTTGCCAATAATGCTTTCAGTGACTTGTAGTTATAAATTGGTTAAAGATGTAATTAATTGTGTGGTATTTTTTTTTGGTACCGACCTGGTATGCGTAACTGTAAATTGACGGAAAACTACAACTGTTTATATATATACACTCAACCATTTTTGTATCTCGTCAGTGAGTCACATAAGAGCAAATTAGGTTTTATACTTGAAAAGGGAGGAAGATTAGGTGGTATTATTATTATTTTTCATAGCCAGTATTTGAACAAGTCTTATCTGATTTTCGCACCAAATGCTCCAATGTACTTCTGCATGTTTCGTAGGTCGCAAGTTTTTTGTTCGTATTGAATATTTATGGTAAATACATTCATTTAGGCACGGAACATAATAACATGACATGTGAATGTTGCAATTAAATTTAAATTAATTTATAGACACAAGACAAAGTATTTATTTGTTAAGTTGTTAAATATACAGATAGTCTAAAATATGTTAAGTTGACAAAAAAATAATAAGTTGGAGAAGGGGACACTTTTTTGCTTTGCGAGAAAAGTTTATTAAGACTATTTCATATCGTAATAATTATTATATAAAATATCTCTATCTAAAAATAATTATTTATTATTATTCTTAAACTCAATAGTTCCGCAACCAACACAGTACAGTACTTATTTATTCAATTGACTAAAGTCCTGTAGACTTCAAAGCCTGGCAAATTACTTGAGCTGTCTCGTGTATTAAAAAACTATTGACGAGTGGAGAGATCTTCCCACTGAAAAGAAAATTCCCTCATTATGCGGTTCTCCGAAGGGAAAAAACAAAAGGAATATTATTTGTATCGTCAACCGAAATAAAGTAAAAACGTCAGTTACGACCAACTCTCACATAATCAATTCTGAATTCTGACTCCAATTATTTCACTTTATTCCCAATTTTTGCATCCCAAAGTCATCCTTTTGCATTTTATGTAAAATTCATAAACAAGTTATTACCGATCATCTAATCTGAAAAAAAAGCACTTAAGTTCCAAATCCATTAACATGCAGTCAACGAGTCAACAATTGATTATCATTCTCGGTTTTACATTCGAAATATTTGAATTGCCAATGGCTCCATCAAGCCAACAATTACTTTCCGAACCATTTTTATTAGCCATTCGTTATCACAAGTTTCTAAATGCCCCGTGGGGTCAGTTCCAAAATCGGTCAGGATATTTTAACGTCAATTTTTTCTCTGGCCTCTCCTCAGTGGTTTTCGTGGCCGCGTGTGTAACATGAGATGGCTGACAGAGCAGTGCATTTGTGCATAGGAAGCGTTTGCAGTGTTTTTCATGCTGAAAGGATTTTTGAGTACGTGTGCGGGGCAAGATAGAAGACGAGAAGGGGTGCGGGCTGATCTAAAAAAGTTGACACGACAGCAGCAGGAAAATATCAATACTGACTGTCACAACAACAGGAATCATTCGGCTACTCGTCTACAATTTGTTTTGTGGTTGTTCATCCGTTCATTGGTGTTCAGCTGGTGCGGCAATGTAATCAGTTCTTTCGATGCGGCATTATATTTAACTACTAATCAGTCAGAGAAAATGAATCTTGAGTTGTACTATTTATAGCGTGAAAGGTATTTATTTTTTGAGGGAATAGTTTTATTAAAGTATTGGATAGTTGAGATTATTGATATATATTTTAAAGAAATTAGGGATTAGTGCTTAGAATTAATTTTAAATTTATTTTAAGTTTACAAAGATGCACAGTGCATTTACTAGGAGTCATGCGTTAGCAGCGTATACCGTTAGCGTACTGGCTGGTCTCACCTTCGCTTGTTTCGTTACAACAGCCTTCCGCGACTACACTGCGGATACGACAATTAACACGGTTACAGTTCTTGTGTAAGTGGAGTCATATGTTTCGATAGTTACATTTCATTCGTTAGTTTCTTATGTCTGTTTTGAAGTCTTAATTAGTTTTATAATACCATATGTTTTTATCTTGAATTTTGCAGACGCAATGTGCCAGATTATAGTGCATCCAGAGAGAAGAATGACATGGGGTTCATGATATTCGACCTGAAGGCTGATCTCCGACCACTCTTTAATTGGAATGTAAAACAACTTTTCCTTTATTTAACTGCCGAGTATGAAACGCCTAACAATAAGTTAAATCAAGTAGTCATCTGGGACAAAATAATTCAACGTGGGGAAAATGCACTTCTTGATCATAAGAATATTCGTCCAAAGTACTACTTCTGGGACGATGGCAACGGACTTAGGTACGCCACGTAGTATAATTAAATAATCTAAATATTTAAAATGTACAATAATAAATTTTTTAAACCAGTGTCAGTTTGTTCTTAACTGTAACTATGATTGATTATATTTCAGAGGAAACAAGAACGTTACATTAACCTTATCATGGAACGTCATTCCAAATGCTGGTCACTTACCTAATGTAGTGTCTAGAGGAAGTCATCAATTTAGTTTCCCTGATGAATATACAACCACGAAAATGTAATCTTATGCAGTTGTTCGTCATTTAAGTGAATTTCCCGCTCATTTGCGAAATTTATTTTACAATAATTTTTTGTGTCAATTATGATGAGAAATTTATATATGATCTAGTTTATTCAAGCGTATTTATTACTGTACATGATCAAAGTATTAATAAATGGTTTTGGATTGACGAATTGTTCTCTGGACAGATGTGGAAAATGTATTTTATTTAATTCACTGTAAATATATTAGGTGATCATTGGTATTGTTTATCATTTCTCACGTACACGTGATCAATGATTTAATTATAATATATATGTATGTTCTACTAATATAATAATATTCAATTCAATTTCAAACGTTATTGCGACACTTCATGACATAAATAATTACACAGCAATGTTGCATTAACTTAAAACTCGGACACAAGGTGTAAATCAGGATACTAAAGCTGTTCTACAAAACAACACAAGAATTCTAACAACAAATAGTAGTAATGAGAGTAACAAGTAATCTGACGACTTTCCTACGACATGCATAGTAGTAGTTTGAGAGATAATCTGAGAATGAATACATCGTAGATTGAAATAAGGAATTATCACGACATTATCATGTACTATAGTCTTTAGATTGGTAAAAAAGAATGTATCCTGTTTCTGAAGACTTTTGAACGTTGGATGTCAGTCCATAAAATTCTTCTATTGCAGACGCGTCGATTTTCTGTCAAATAGATCAAATATTTACATTAGCATAACAACATTTAGTTAATTAATCGTCATCAAATTGGGTAATAAATAGTAGAAACTCACATCAACCATATCATCATCAAACAAGAGCCAGAATCCATGGCTTTTCACAATGCTAATATAATGACCACGATTAGGACCAGAACCACAATGAATCACAACAGCTACTAAATCATATAGCCTATCTGGGTTAACGGCGTCGTCCGACTGAAAACAAAAACACATTATACATCATTAATTAAACTGATGGAGGATAAAAACACATTTTAAACCAGCTAGAATAAATAATTGCTAATTACCGTGTTGAAAAGCCGAAGCTCCAACGGGAAGACCACGCGATGTGATACTTTTATATGTCTGTTATACTGCTCAACGTATTTAAACCGTTTTAAATGTAGGGCTAAGATTACAGGTAACTTCTTTACACGCATGCGTTTCTAGAAAAACAAAGAATTCCATAACTCATTCATTAGTACGATACTCTTTTAACATAACAATCATTAATTAGATACTATAGTAAAAGTTAACTTGATAACGACTTACTTGCGCTTCCTGATAACTGCAACAATTGTCGCACTTAAACTTGTTGTCTCCACTCAGCATCTCCATATTACTAAAACATCTTAAGCAATGGGTTATGCTTGTGTTTTGATCAATGTCAACTTGTAGGTCTAGGAAGTCCTCATCTTTGCTACTAACCTAAAGTTCGAAAAAATACTGATTTAAAACATTGCTCCAATAAAAGTTTACTGGCGAAACCACACTTAAAATATTTGTCATACCGTTTCACAATTCAAGCATCTAGTTTCGCTCGTAAGAATCCCCTGGAATATTTCATGGACCCATGTAGGTTCTTGATTTTTGGAATCATGTTGGTCGGGAGAGCTGCCAGATTTATTAAGCTTTGGATTTTGACTTTGTCGCTCCGCAAGGATAATTTCGTTGATGCGATTAATTAGAAAATTTAAAAATTCATGAGCATCCTGTTGAAGATAATTATCAAACTCCTCCTTCTCTTTGCGCAGTCGAGCGATAAACTTTTTCGGAGCGATCGAGCCAACTTTCTTCTTTTGCGTGGTAATCGTATAAAAGAGATCAGCTAAGCAAGACAGTAACGTTTCTTTAGGCCGTTTGTTCTTCGCTTTGTATTCTAATACTTTCTCGCGAAATGGTTTACAAAAATATAATGCTTGCAGCACCGAGTTACTATAGCACGTATTTCCGAACTGTAAAATTAAAATAAAATATTGAAAATTAGAAACATTAAAAAATATTTTTACAAATATTTAAGTGAAGCCGACAAGAATCAAGAAAACTTACATTCGCTAATCCAAAGAATCTCTCATTGTTCGGGAATTCCAGTCCGATTTCCTTCTCCAACTGCGATGCGTTTGTTCCCTGTGTAGTTGGCAGAAGACAATAGAAATATTACTTGATTATGTTTTATAAATGAGTAATTAAAATCAGCAGAAAATTATTTGAGTAGAGTAACTAGTAGGTAAGAGTGAAGTTCAAAGTGAAGAAAGCTTACACAATACATCATGCATTTACCATGATCTGATCGCTTTAACTGTTCAGAGATGGTTTTTAAAGCTAAACACTCTTATAAAATCCATGTCAAGTGTATCCTACAACTTTCTTATCCACCACCTCATCATCCCAAGTCACTCATGCACTTCAATATTTGATATTATCTCAAGTTCAGACCACATAAGCTTCCCCAAAATTGTCTGATATTATTTGTTTTTTAAAGTAAATCTTGGCAGTCACAAAAATCAAATGCTAATTTAGCTTGTTTCAAGGCAATAATTAATTTTTCCTGAACACTTAACGCAGAGCTCATAGAAGATCATGGTCAATGATAGTTGGGTGCAGTTAAACTAATGACTGTTGATTCCCACTTGACATCATAAAATCCTCAGCTGTTCTTCCGCAACAGAAGGGCCACAATCACAAACTAACACAGCTCTTGTGATTCCTTAATCACAGTTTGGTTAAAAAACACTCATTTATTACCCGTTCCAGTCCCCCTAAAACCACAGCAGTTCACATACGGGACTGCATTCACTGTTCGGAAATGCTTTATTAATCATCCCCGACACTGTAACATTTAAAGAAACTACAAACAGTAAATCCCCCGTTTACATATCTCCCTTTGGATAAGTACCACCCATCGCTGTTTTAATTAATATCCCACAAAAAAACATAGTTTTTAACAGGATTTTTTGGTACACTAAAATCACGGATGGACGTGCTATCAAGTAGCATATATTCTTAAGTAAAATTTCTCTATTTACTTTACTTTTTCAACCAATTGAGCCACAAAAACAACACGAACTCTAACATGAAGTAAGATAGAAGTCTAGCAAGAGTGGAGCACGTAATTGATAGGGGCTTACCATAATAATCCAATCCCAACACGAAGAAGACCATGATATCCCCATCCTGTATGGCACAACTAACACAACCACTTCCAATTCCAATAGTTAGTCTTGTCGTTCGCACTATACTGCAGTGCAGGCAGATTACTCCTCAAACTTGTGTGTGAAAAATTTTTATCATAAAAAATCACTTGAGTTTTTGTGGAGAATATTATGGTACGTTGGTACGTGTGCAGTAAAATAACTCGGCTTGATAGTTTCTGTAAAACTCAACAAGAAGGAAGAATAGAAGAATTGTATCCTTGCTGTGTGTTTCAAAAATACATGAGCAAACTGAGAAAATAAATAAAAACTCACAAACCACTCTCTCTACTCAACTCAAACTCGACTCTATCGTATTTACAAGAAGTATAACCTCTACACTGATCTGTCGAGCAGTACGGCACTTTTAGCTCAGCTCATGCAAGCGTCATCTTACAGCCGATGAGTAGAAACCGCATCCTCAAAACTTTAGTGCGATTTGATAGCTTGATTGTATTGAAAATCCAATGTATGGGCCCCGACTGCTGAACAGATCGAATGCTAAACGTAAACGAAACGTATAACATGAGTAGGAATACCCCGACCCCAGGGTATTTGCTGCTTTAACTTGAGGTTGATTGAGACGAGAGTAGAGGAGATTGAGAGAACAAGTTTGCTCGGGAACGTTGAGTGTGTCTCCTTCACCAAAGTTGTGAGAGAGGCGAGAGGGAAATTTCAACGTGAAAAGAGAGTGGTGCGGTTACAGTCCACAAAGCTGGTAGATTTGGTTCAGTCAAGACGGCGTGCATTTGAAGAGTACAAGTCCGGCTCCTTCGATCACATCACGGTGTGTTGAGTGTGTGAAAAATTCCTAATTTTAGGTAAGAGATTTTTAATTAATTGGGATTAGTTAAGTTTGAAGGGCTAGTTTCGTTGTG
>JAQIXW010001444.1:0-19402 GCA_034700685.1 Willowsia buskii | reverse complement strand
AAAAATAACATCGAATTGACACACGATATAGCACAACAAGAAGGATACAAACTAGTGGTTCAATAATCTACTTATTTTAATACCGGATCGACAATATAATGAAGGATAATGGTAGCATTAGTAAATAATGCATGCTCATTATGCATCCTTTATGTAGTTGGTGTGTACACACGAGTGTTTGTGTTACAACAACATTTTTCCTTGCAAATCAATCGAAATAAGCGCCTCCCTCGACATGGCATTATTATTATTTCCTTTTCTAAACGTTTCCTCATTAAAGTTAAGTAAGAAACTTTAGTAAGTATTTCCGCCTCCTCCTTATCCCCAATCCCCATCATCACCGGCGTAGGATATACTATTATGCGTCAACAGTGATGAGTTTACGCTTATCATTGAAATCATATTTACAAAATTACAATATTATATGGTACACAAGTCCCTTAAAAATTAGAACACGACGACGAGGCAATTTCAATAATATGTATTTTTATGACTGACATGACTTAGTGGGTATTCAATTTTCTTCGTACTTTTTCATGAAAGCATATAATATTTTTTTTATAACACACGGCGATCATTGTGTTGTTATTAAGATTATTAAAATGATAATGAGGCAATAAAAATCGTTAACAAAAAGTACATATCCGTTTTTTTCTGTACGTTACATACTTGATGCAGTGGTGAGTAGTTTGTAATTTTGAGCCCTAGTCAGAGAGAAAACTCGAGACTTTATATTGGCTTCTTTTTTATTCTTCAATATTTAAACCATGGTTATGTTTCGGCGTTTGCTATTGACTGAGGTGAGGGAACCCTGGATGTTTGGATTGTATTGCATGTGACTACTGCTATTTGTCGAAGTGACAGGAATGTTCTGATGAAATTGGTGGTGGTGATGCTGAGTGTTGTGGGGTAGGGTTCCTCCTCCGTTCATTCTGGGAGCGTAAGAGGGTGGCGGTCCAACTCCATTAAGCCTGTAGGGAACACCCGAGTAGCTGTCAATGGTGCGGTAGTTCTCTTGGTCACTCTCGATCGGGGTCTCGTAGTCTGTAGGTCCTCCCTTTATAGATCTCATGGTAGGATCGGATGAGCAGCTCTCATAGTCCACGCTGGTTTTGCGGGCATTTTCACTGATCGACCGGAAGGAGCGTGTGGAGGAGCCGGGGCTCCCGTTGAAGTGGTGATGATTATGATTTGGATGCTGTTGCTGTTGATGCTGTTGTTGACCCGGTTGTCCGACACTACCACCGCCAGTTTGGCTTCCGGGACCGTAGCTTCCCTGTTGACTGGCACTGTGGGAGCTCTGGGCATAAATGCTCTGTCGCTTCTCGTGCTCATTTAAAAGTTGGCTCGCGGACCAGTGTATGGGTGCTTTGTTATCCGAAATTGTGGAGATTTTTGTTTCCGTTGAACCCATTCCCTTAGTTCCTCTACGGCGGCAGTAAATACAGATGAGAACGATCAACGCAACCAACACCAGGAAGCCTACTACCCCGACCACGATGAGTACAATGTCCGTGGAACTTAATTTACTGTCCTCGCCATCAGCTCTGGATGATACGGTATCAGTTTGCTTTTGAGTTCTTCCAGAATTAGGTTCTGGAGGTGGGGTTTCCGCGCGAAATTGAACCGTGTTGGATGCTTTCCCAACGTTTCGGTAATGATCCGTCGCCACAACATTCAGGTAAAACAAGCCATAATCAGGAACAGTGATTGTCAAATTCACCTGAGAGCCTGCTGGAAATTCACCTGCAAAGAAGGGCTCCTTCGGTTGAGGTTTCGAGTCCAAGGATCGCCTATAGAAGAGCTGGTAACTCTGCACGGTTTTGTGATCAAAGTCTTCTCCTGGTGCGGTGAAAGTAAGGGTTACCTCTTGGTCATACTGATGAATGATGCGTAAATCACCAATGCGAGAGGGACGATAAAACTCAGACGTTTTTGCGTGACTGATTTTTAACGTGTATGAGTCCACCACTCGTTCATTGTACGACATTGTCTTCAGCTGTATCCACTCTGGAACCATACGGCTACCACAGCATGGCTCTGCCAGGTTATTATTTCTTCGCCTTCCATATGCCGAGGAAGCAGAGGAGGAGGAGGACAGTGATGAAGAGGATCCAGAGGATCCACCTCCCATCATCATCGAGTCCATTCCCACGTATTTCGTATGATACGGAGACGTTTTCACTTTCACCGTGATGTCCAGCAGTGTGCTTTGAACGGAAGGAGGTGGAATTATGTAGCGAGAGTAAATTCCATCTCCACGAGTTATATCAGGATCTATCATTTAAAAATACACCATAAATCATTTTTAATGTAAATTTATATGTACCTACACTACACAATTACTTTCGTGTATGAAACCCGTCTTCATTCATTATTCATTTCTACATCATTTTTCAATCAAGCTCACCTCCATTTCCACTATCAAACAGTCTCACATTCCATTTCTGAGTGCCAGCGACTATTGTTGCCTCCACATCCGCCTCAAGAACCGGACTCATTCCACGCTTTACATCCGCATACACAATCAAGGGCATCTGGCTCAAGTTGACAGCTCGCGTTTCTTCAACGTTGGTAAACAGACGGACAGTGAACTCATCTGCCGCATTGGAAGCCATTGTGCTTGTCACCACTTGCACAAAATGTGACTGGTGACTATCTCCAAGTCGCTCAATTCGATAACGCCAAATTCCTAACAAGTAAAAATAAACAAAGAAAAGAACAATCAACATTTGTTCAGAATCCCAATAATTTGTCTGCTGCTAAAAAGAGCAAAACAAAAAAGGACACATAACTTTTTTCCCTTATCAGGTAATTAATCAAATTAACAAGAACTCATTCATTTCATGAGATCCACAGGGGATCCTCTTCTTCTCGTTATTTCTTTTCTCTACTTCCTATTCTTTTCTAACAACACACACACGTACATATAATATTTATCTACGCGTACACATTCACAAATGATAATGAGGATCGTGATGCCTAATAAAAAAACCTGCTTTGCCTCTTGTCTTCTAAATACAATGCTATACACCAAACGGGAGAGAGGACTTTTCTCATAAAACTGTTCTCCATTCATTCTCTCTCTAGACTTTTCAAAAGGAAAAAGTAACTTTTCTCCCAACTGTTATCGTTTTCCCTTTCCTCAATTCCCTGTTCTCATCATCTTGCTTTCATTATCAAATGGACAATAAAATACATGTCAGAAAACAACAATAACAACAGTTTGAAAAAATCTAGAAACGAAAAACTTAGGCTTACTCTTTGGTTCAACTTTTACTTTTCTGTGTACCTTCTAGGGATTTTATTTTTTTATTTGTCAGTTTTTTTTCTCGTTCTGCCATTGTTATTTTTTACGTGCTTTGATTGAGAGTGTTTGGCTTGTTTTTTTTTCTTACCTGGTTGGTCAATAATGGCATCGATTTTGATCACGTTGATGTCATGAAGTAGGGACAATTGGTCAGTGTACCGAGTCCCAGAGGGACTTGTCAGCTCCACTTTGTTCACTTTCGGGTCAATTGGGTTGGGAATGTAGATGTAAAATTCGCCAGGCGCTTGGGACGCATCGAAACAAAAGGATGACTCAACGAAGGAGGGAGCATCCCCTTTAAACTCCTGCTGGTGAACCTGTACACAAAGCAGAAAAACAAATATACAAAAAAATGAGCAAACTTTCCCCCATCGTTTCTTCCAGACATCGTCATAAAAAGGGTTGAATTCTGATTTGATGGCGATTCCTACTTTTTCTCATTATTTCCCTTCTCTCCAAATAGTATATTATTATTACAGGAGTGGTCTAGCACACCATTTTATCACAAGTCATGTAGCAAGAAGAAAAAGGGTTAATGGTAATAAGATGAAGAGCTGGAGAACGATATTATTACAGTGGCTTCTATTATTGCTGCTACTTCATCTTATGTAGTAACCGCTGCAAGCCAAAGATTTGTAACGATCAGAGCAGCCCTGTCCGTTGTACGTGACACGGTGGAATGGAGCTCTCATATCACGCAGTTTTCCCCTTTATCTTCTTCTCCAAATTGCATGCAACCTAAATACGAGGGCGGCGAAGATGATGATTATTACAATTCCAATGCTTCTTCGGCTTCTTATTCATGATTATGATGGTGGTGGCGGCAGTGTCGCAGTATTCATTCCTAAACTGAACTAACCTAACCAACATCAAATTACATCACTAAAAGGAGGAAGAAAGGAGCATGTTTTCTTCCACCTCAACAAATCTCAATTGTCACGTTAATCAGGTCAAACTTTTAGCTAGGAAACTCATTTTATTCGATCTGATGAGCCCTTTGATGTTGTACACTTTTTCTCAAAAACTTAACTGCCAGTGCTACGTACATGCAAACTACAACATCATCTCCTTAACCCTAAGCAAAATGAATATACATACTTCAACATCGTATGTATAGCCTGCTTCTCAAGGAATACAACAAAATATATACTGTATGTTTTTCTTTACATTACTGAACACTAGTGCACAGTGTGTTCTCCAACCAGTCATGCAAACATAAAGCGCAAACTTTTTCCTCTCACTTCCTCCTTTTATTTCGCCATATATTATTATTATTATTATTATTTTTGCAAAATTCTTTCAAAACATTTTCTTCACGAAAATGTTTTTTATATACTCTAGTGTGAGCATTCTCTAATCACAAGTGAAAACCTACATGCATGAAAATTTATAAATGCTTAAGCGTATTCGAAAACTTTTCCTTCCTGCCTTTCTTAGTGCTGCATTGAAGGAAATTGTTTGAATTAGAAAATCATACGTTTAATACAAATATGTCTGTTTTGTGCTCATACTTTCCCGCAGTGCGACTTGGCGAATTCAAAGCTCAAGTTGTTTTATTGTAAAGGTATATAGAGTATAGAGTTTTTGTAGCATAAATGCTACAATTGAAATTTTGGAAGAGAGAGGGTTTGAAACTTTTGTATAGAAAATTATCCAATTTCTGGTGACGGACGAATACCAATTGAATCAGCATCATATTCTTACATACATGTACTCTTTTTTCCCTGCGTGTGTAGACACAGACGATACATAGATCATATACGCACTGCTGTTGTTCTTCAGAAGAAAATACATTAGAACGCGTGAAAATAGGAACAAAACTGAGAGAGACAAAGAATTTATTAAAGAATGGTTGGGGCGTAGACCTCGACATAGAAAACCAAAGTTTTTTAGTGAAAAAGAGCAAAATTTGTCTAAAATTGTTTAGATTCTAAATCCGAGGGAGTTTTTAGAAAAGGCACAACAAAACATACAACAACAAGAATCTGTTTAAACTTAAAACAAAGAAAGGAAAAAGTTGAAGAAAGTGAAGGAAGCAATAATAAATGACTAATTCTTCTTGTTGCTTCATCGTGGTCGACGCTCCTCTTCTTCCTTTACTTGTACCTCCACTCTTTTCTTTCTTTCGTTTTTCTATTCGTATCATTTCTCGTTTTCCCTCAAGAAGGAGATACCGGAGAAACAGAAGGAAAGCGAAAGGACGGATGGATGGTGAGCAATAAGCAAAGAAAACAGACAGTAAAACAAATCTGGATAACTCGAAAACTGAAACTAGAAGAATGCAAAAAGTTTTCCTTGGAGGGACGAAGAAAGTAGCAAAATGTTTGTTGTTTGGTGGATCCTTGGTTTTGGTAGTGGTAGTATAGTGGTGGCGGAGAAAAGGATAAGAATGATGTCGGGAGATGGATACAGATCATGCAGAGATTTTTTTGAGGAAGAAGGAAAAGTGGAAGAATTGTCGGCAATGAATGCACAAATCGCAATGCACACGAGAAAAGTCCATATAAGAAGATATGTAGGTAGGTACATATATATACTTAATATACATATAAATACGTAACACTCTCTGAGTTTTCAGATTTCCTACTAAAGGGAAAATGAATCCGCAAACAAGAAAAAACTCAGGAAAAGGGAGATTTTGTGCCAAAAGTTGTACGCGTGAATGAAATGAGTGAAAAGAGTCATACACAAACAACGGGTGTACGGGGAGAAATTCTGGAAACAAGTTTTCTCCCTCTCTCTCACTCCCTTTCTTTTTATTCTAAGGACAAAAAATTCCTCATTCAGTCATGATGATACTATTTGAGTTTTGTAAGTGACTCTGCTGTTGTGATACTTTTGATTTCCATCCATCCGTGTTATACACACCAGAAATAAACAATATGAGAGAGAAAATTTTTACAAAGTTAAAGAAGTAAGGATATATTTTTTGGAAAAGAGCAATAATCACAACTCCTCGCACCGTTACCTCCATTCAACATTCATTCATTCGTTTGCCGCATGTGAGAATCTCCCAGAGAGAGTTGGAGGAACAAGAACAAAGTGAAAGCAAACAAACAGTAAAAGAGGGGAAGGCAACCAAAAACATCTTGCAATTCTCAGCCGTAACCCGTATTCCTACCACATATAATACTGAGAATGATTTAGTCAGAGAGAATTTGCATGCAAACTTATTCAACAACTAAACAACTTTTTTCAACTGATACTTATATATGATGAGCTGACGATCCACACCAAAGTACAGTTCTTTTGTGTAGTACTTTTTCTACTAAAAGTTGCCAATATCTAATAAAAAGAGCAAAAAAAGGAGGAGAACTTTTGTGCAGACAATGCCCACGTATTGGGTAAGTATATACAAATGGTCTGTGTGTATGGTATGATGGTGCGTAGTGAAGAGAAAAAATTTCATTGTCTTTTTGTGATTTCACCAACTTGTTTTCCTTTCATTTCAACCAAAAATTGTATCATCCACATACGAGTATGCCATTCCTTCTAACTTTGCTTGTCATTGGCACCAAGTTCATATCACAAATAATAATAAAAACACCAAAAATGTTTCCGTCTTGTTGCGTTTTGCGTTACATAAATTTTTAAGATGCGTCATTGTTTCAATTTAATATGCGTACGGTGTGTGTATGTGTGTTTGCATATTATGTATGTTTGTGAGTGTGTGAGTGAACCACAAGGGATGCAACTGCCTTGGCTTTTGCAAGAAAGAATGTGCTGAGTTGAGAAATAGCCAACTTTCCTTGCTTCACACGCGACGGTGACGACGAGCAAGGAAAGTAAGAAGAAACATTGTGTTACAGCTGAACTCGCAAATAAAATTTCTTAAGATATCTTTCTCATCCATTCATTCATACAGGCATAATTCTTTCCTATTTTAGACTTTCTCTCCTTCATTCCAACAATAAACGCGAGGACACAAAAAAAGAGACGTGAAAACTTTCTTAAAATAAACTACTAAAAAGGTTAACCAAAAAAGCCACACACATGGACCCGGTACATGTTACACGTAAATAAGGAAGTTAAGAGTTTTCCTTACGGAATAAGTTGTGTATTTTTTCTCCAGCTATTCTTAGCACAAGTACGACATGACTTTGTTTGGGCGACAGTTTTGTTACTTTTCGTAGTGTCGTTGCTTCCTTTAATTTGAAAAAATGAGATCATGTGAACTGTGAGTAGAAACTTACCAAAGTAGGCCATTTGGGGGCAATCCGCTTGGTAAAGAAACGTTGTATTTCCATCATTGAATTAACAAGTTGAATGTAGGTGGACATGTGGGACATTGTACCAACACCAGTCTCTCGAATGGTATAATGTGGACTTCGGGTCGCCTGGGAAAGAGAGGAAATCTTGCCGTCGCCGATTGAAGGGTATTCAATCGTAGCAATAGAAATCTCCTCTTGTCGAAGAAGATGTACGGATGTGTCCAGATCCAACGGCGAGATGCTCCCTTGGCTAATGAGCATGATTACTGAGCCGGCCACACGTTGACCATTCCATTTTAACATCTGGAAAAAGTATACGGAGAAAAATATTAAATACAAGTAAATGAATTAGATTGTGTATAGCTAATACCTGGGTCGGGAGGGGACAGGAAAAAAGGGCAAGTGGTGGAGTGAGCGTGAGTCAACACTAATTTTATTAAGATAACGAACGTGACAAGATTGGAATTATTATCATTTTTATCATCAAGTCTCAACAAAACAGAGCCATAATCTACTGAAACGTACATCAACATCTTTCTGTCTTTATGGAACTCTACAGAAAATACAGCCCGAACACGTCTGTCTACCTTTTTATTTTCCAACCCTCCACTATCTCACCGTCATTCTATGTGGTATACCTACACTACCCTCCAATTTCAAAACACTTTTACCCTCTGTTCGTCTAAATAAAAGTGTGAGTCAATATGTAACTTATTGTAGTTTGCTTCTGGCTAATATCAAGCTTCATTAATAGTTTTTGCCTTGGACACTTTTATTGGCCCCAGGATGAGGCTTACTCAATAAGTTCACTCCAAGAAATATATTACTTGGACAGCATAATAAAAATTCTCCACTTCTGTCTTCTTTACACTTTTACTCCGTTTAGGTTTCCTCTTCTTAGGGTGCCTACTTGCTCAAAGGGAAAAGAGGAGAAGCAGGGAAAAGTGACCAAGCTAAATACGAAAAGATCCTAAAACAAGTGGCTTTACCCATTGCACGGAACGAATAGCTCTGTTTTTTGTTGATGTGATTAAGCTAGCTAGTTTATTATGTAGCATTATCGTAGTTCCTGATGCAATAAGAAGAACAAATATCTATACCTATTGCGTAGATATACAAAAATGAACATTGTCGCTACTTAATGAGTGAATGAAAAAGTATCGTTTCCAAACGTGTAGCTGAGATGTACTCTGGGGTAAAAAGGGATCCAATAAGCTTTTGTTTGAGAAAATATATATATTTTTTTGTGTCATATTTTGTATGTAAGAGAATTAACAAGTTTATTGCATTACATTGATTGCCTGACTGATCCCTTTGCGGAGTGAGATCGAGCCTGTCTCAATGTTTGGGTAGTTGGGCAACTTTTCTGCGAGAATTCCCCTCAGATTTTCATCCAGACTGGTCATATTCGCCAAGATCCGAATGTCGGAGCCCACAGTCATTAATCCAATTTGTGTCCCAGCAGGCAAGTCGTACTTGATGAATTTTCGGATCGCCAACTTCAAATATTTCCACACGTCCTATGAAAAATATAACAGATTACAATACAATGAAAAAACAGTAAGCTAAATATATTCCTATTTCTGGACATATACATAAACAACGCATTTCCCTACGCAAGACTTTTATGATCTTACTGATTGGTTAAAGATAATGATGGTGGTAGTACTACCAATGATGATGACGAGTGACTCATCTTTCGTCATTTTCTATTTCTACATTTCCTGGAACCCTGTATTCTAAAAGCTAAAAAAGCAAACAAAACCAGTAACTATTGCCAAGTGCTGACGCTGATCAACCTGACATACCGTATTAACATTATCTCCATCTCATACAACAGTCAGTCATGCCTACTCAACCGAATTGTATGGAATACACTATATAGCAAATAACCAACTTTGTCATTACACTTTACTGCCTACTAATACTACAGACTATAATGTAGTAGATATAAAAGCAAAAACAACAAAAACATACATTATGTCATGTAATTCCAACCTTTTATGATATGATCATCCTCATCATCACGGCTTTAACTCAACTAAAATATTTCTCTGCTAGTAGTATTGTGTTACCAACTGGAATCCTCCTTTTTCTGGATTAGAATCTCTGGATCATTGTCAACATGACTGACGAGAAAACGAGAGGCTGTTTTTACGAGGAAGAAATAGCTTTTGGCAATGCTTTCCAAGTATGCTCTCTCATTGTTGAACTACTGTGTATATTAGATCTTTTGTGCTCCAGTTGAGTTCCAAGCAGGTTGTCCTCATTTATTCTCGACTAGTGTGCATGTGTAACATAACCGCATACTAATTACAATACGTACACAGACTCTATACTCTTATTTTTCACATTATTCATTATCCGAGTATCATATTTTTTTTTACATGAGAATGCCTCAAGAGCTTCAATCTACTACTACCAGCCACCCACCCATTCGACACGCTACAATGAGCCATGAGCCTTCCAAACACCAAACAACTCTATTATTGCCTCACAGTCTAGCTTGATGTATTTTAATGAAACTGGCGATGAGCGTCAGATTTTTTTACTTCTAATTTGCATTGTCATTATTATGTACTAAGTATTCAAGAGACATTATTATTTACCCTTAAATTCATGTTTCCGGTCTCTTCAACCATCAATACGAAGCGTGGGGTTGTGAGCTGCTTAATGACAAATTCAGGCGTTACACCTCGCCCATTCCTGAAAAAAAACATGGAACGAAAATTCATTTACAATTTTTAAAATGCTTACAATGGTGATAATGATAAATATATATACAGTCAATAAAGTTTTTAAAGCAACGCATGACACGCAAAGCATTTAAACTAGTGAAGCTATTTTTTTATCACAGTGAAACACTCCAGCTTGTTTTCCAGTAGCTAAGAATTGAAAGAATTATTGAACTTTTTCCCTTCTCTTCTTCTCTTTTTATACTTCTCTCCTACACTACACCCCAGAAACTTTTATTTAGAGACCTGTAGACTAAACGTAAGGTGATATAAGCACAGCAACAGATTTATTCACACTTTTTGACTGTGCCGAGAGGAGGATGTAAATAAAAGCAAACTGAGAGAGTTCACACTGTGCATACTAATCAAAAATGACATTTTTAAGCACTTGCTTTATTACCATCTACTTGTTAGTAAAACTTTACTAGCATTCAAAATCCATGACATATACTATACCTTACGTACCCGCGATAAAGTCAGAATTGTCTCGCATTCCAAATGAATTATTGTTTTGTGCAAATGTTACAAATACACAGGAAAAAAAAAGTATGTACTACAGAAAGCCCGCAGCTTTTTTGCTATCAACTTCAATTTCATCATTCGATACACACTTAATAGAAATTTCATCTTGTGTACATATTTTCGCATAAGAAGCATCTAGTCAAAGGAATGTATAAAGGGGACGATAGTAGGAGAGGAAATAGTTATATCTGAATTGCAACGAAAAGTCATAATGCAAACAGCAAGGCAGATTATGATTACGGTCTTATATCGTCCCTGCAAAATTTTCATCCTAGGACATATTATAGGTTCATAAAAGTAGTAATGACGAAGTTTTATAGGGACAAAAAACGGGAGAGAAGGTCCGGACGTCATTTTTAGCTTCCCTTTGAGCTCCATAAATCTATTGCGTTTCACTCTGGTTATCTCGGTTTCACATCTCATGTTTCAAATCGAAATCGAGAGAAAGGAGAAGATACATGACACAACACAGCATACATATAGCGTCAGAGTCACTCTTACTACTGCAAAAGGATGATAGGAAACATGCATGCATCATGAATGTTCATATCAGATAATTTTTTTTTCACAATGAAACATTTTCTCAAATAGACCTCCTGCTAAGTTTATCTCTTGAAATTTATCAATATAATATTTTTAAAGTGTAAAGATGAGAAGATACAAAAAGTAGCAAGAGGAGCAGCACTATACGAGATGAGTGAATAAACGTGTGTGCGTACACCTCTCTCTCCCTCTCTCAAACTCTTTTTTCATTTCATGCACGTTCATTCATATCAAGTTCAGTAAATTGTGATTGTAGCAAGTCTCCACTCCATTTCCTTCCGCTTATGCCCAGTGTCCGTTTACCAACAAATCCAAGCCACTAGCAAACAAACAACTTAAACAAGGAACAAGTAACAGACAGAAAAAAAATACTAACAAGTTTTATTCTCTTCTTATTCTTCTCAAGCATATTGGACATTACAGATGAAAAAACAATGGTCAAACGACAGTAAGAAATGGTCTTTATTGTCGCTCTTTTTTAAAATAAAAAAATTAAAGGCAAAGTTTTTACCTCTTTTCGAAGACGAATAGAGCAGAATGAAAACGATAGATTCTGTTTCTACGTTTTTCTCTGTTTAACGGGAAAGATTGTACGTGAGAAGAGTGCATAAAAGTGAAAATATACTGCGTGTCTCTTTCTGGTGAAGTAAGTAAGAGAAAAAGAACAAGAAAAATGTCGGAGAGCTCAATGGGAAGCATCTTTTAAAACAAGATTTCTTCTTCTTTTCCACCATTTTTCTACTTTTTTTTTCTCCCATTGTTCACATTGTTTCAAGGTATAGCATGTACGTGGAATGAAAGGGCGAGATTGAGATTGCTCATATATCAAGAGGTACAAGTAGGTAGGTGCGCCACTGGCCAAGAAGCAATGTTGTCATTGTCACACACAAAAACGACAACGAGCACGAGAGAAGAGCGACGACGACAACGGCACACGGGAGTGAACATTATTACACTTTTCAGTCACATCCTCATCCTTGTTGTCGCGCCGGCAAATGGGCCACTTGAACTTAAACACAAGCAAAAAAAGTAGAAGGGAAAGCAGATTTACTAGTAGCAAAGCGAAGAGAAAAATTAAAGCTTCCGTTGAGAGGCAAAGTGCATCAAAGTCTTTTCTAACAAAAAATATACTACTAAGCCAGGTACGTAGATAGAGAGTGTGAATTCATTCATACAAAAAGCGCTGGAGAGAGATATATTCCTCGTTTTTCTTACCTGGATAGTGAGGAAATGTTATGGAAATCAGGATGAGAGTAGATGACTTCAGAGACAGATTTCTGGTCACAGAGAAAATTATGTTTGGTTGGTGCATGTCGGTTGTGCGTTGTTGAGTCGCAGAAACTCCTCACATTGAGGAGATGAGGATGGGACATGAGCGAGCTTGTAATGTTCCTGTTGTCAGTGAGGAATGGCACGAACACACAATTGGCCCCTGAGCGATCATTGCTCTCTCCTGATGACGAAGACGCATATTGTTGGCTCTGTTGATGGTGATAATGGTATTGGCTCTGATGATTGTGCTGCTGTTGCTGCTGGTGCGAAGACGAGGATGATGACGATGAACCACTTTGTCCTCCACATTCACCCGTCCTACATTCAAACAAATATGTCCAATAATAAATTTTCAGTGACGACGACTATCGAGGAGGAAAAATACATTGATATCCGAAAGATGCATTGTTCAATTTATCTCTTTTTACTGCCACTCGACCATTACTACTGCTTCTACGACAAGCTACATGCACGTTTATTCCATTCGACTCTTCTTCAATGTGCTTTTTCTCATTTCCAATTAGTCATCTTTTTCTCTTCTCTATATATCGAGGTCATGCCATCTCTACGTTCTTCTGGTGTGCCTCTGCCTATGATGCTCACTCACTCGGTAGCATTTTTATGTTCCCTCATAATTTTTCTCACCATGTCATAATCCTTCGCATTGTTTTTCCACCATTTCACTGTCAAAACTAATTCACCAATTTAACGACTACTATCATCATTATTATCATACCACTACTATTGTACATTTTTGTTCTTTCTTTCATAAAACTGGGTGCAGTGCTGCTGCTGCATCGTCTGCTGCGATTTCTTTACTTTTTTAAAAATAAGCGTACACAGTGAAAATATGAATTTGCATTGTCATAATGTATGCATACCAGTTGTCTCATTAAAAATCCATAATCACGCTCCCGATCCTAATCTCTTTTTTTTATTCTCTCTTAAAGAATATGACAGGCAATAAATGCAAACAACAACAACAGCAAGCAAAAATATTTTTCATTCATTCAGTAGTCCCCTCTTCTATCCCGTCGCATCTCATTGTTTCCTTTGCTAATACAATCACAACAGTAGCAAAAAACGTTATGACACGCAACAATGACTTGGATTATGTTTTACTATCCTATCATCCTCCTCCACCAACAACCTCCACTACTACAACTGCTGCTGTGCTGATGCCGTTGTCGTTGTTGCTGATGTAAAACAGACTAATATGCACACGCAAGCATTGTCTGCTCACATCTTTTCTATTTTGATGGGCAATCCAAAAGAAAAATTCTTTAAGAAAGAATGGAAAAATTGCTCTAATCTCCTCTTACAATCTCTCAAGTGGAGCATTTTAAGTACATTCATATTAAAAAGAAAGAACCACGAAGAAAAATAAGACCACAATATACTACTCCTATATACCAATGTAGTAAAAAGCTTCAAGTATCCACTATGTCGCTACAAGAACTCTTCTATCTATCCACATGTCCATTCTCATTGACTTGACTGCTCTTTCAATACTGGTGGCGTGCTTGCACCGTGTACAGACTACAAGACAGACATTGTTTGTATCGTCGTCATCATATCAGCCAAGCAACTTTCATTTTTATTGCCATCATATTTGCTTCTGCTGTATAGGTTCCCTACTTCCTACAATTTCAATGTTCTATAAAGCTTCTCTGGGGTCTGGCCTATGTATTATATGAGTAGGTATGTTATTTAGAAATATCATCAAGGATGGAGAAACCTAGTAGAAAGCAATAAGGATACCACCAGCGCCATCATTTTATTATCCAGTAGTAGTGTGCATTGCACACACAACAAAAACGGCAAATAATAATGAGCCTATTTCCCTTTTGTTGTTTTTTTGCGTCCTGACTAGTACCACCATCATTTTTACAGGGTGGGTGGATGATGATACCTAACTTAACTACACTAGCCTACGACTGCAAAACTACCGAGTTTTTTCCACTGATGATGGCGATACTGACTATGGCAATGACGATGATATGCATTATCTATCTTACAGACTGCCTTGTTTGATATGCACGTTCCAGCAGTGAACATGTGGTTATGTTGTTGATGACGATGACGATATGGTCGTTTTGCCGTTGTTTCTTTTTTCCGGAACCTCGTCGTTGTTGTAGTCATCATCCAACAAAAGACTTTTTCCGTTTTACTCTTTCGCTGGATATGGTTATTATTGGGCCAATGTACACATAATGATGATGACGATAATAGTACGCCATGATATGCCATGCAGGCTTGATTTTTTTGTTTCTCGTTATTACGCATTTATGGATATACATGTAGAAAAAGAGCCATTTTACAGTTTTTATTGTATCCTGTTGTGTCCTGTGTGCGCAGTGCAATGAATACTCATTTTTTTGCTGATAATAATAATAACCAAAAACAGTATGAATATTATAATGAACACTTTGATTACAATAGAATGATGATGACGATACTGATATTCGTGGTTGGTGAATTCACATAGTCCCCTACGTCCATTACTTTTCCTTCTTGTAAGAATCCCAACTAACCGATCCACCCTGAACCGCAACAAAGAAAAGGCATGCATAATGAAGTTTTCTCTCCACTTATTTCGCACTTTCTACCTCGGTACAAATTTCAGCTCCTATATAGTAGTTGTTGTATTCTTACAAGTTCGCCTTTCGTATCAGAGTTCTTAGCTAAGTGATGTATAAAAATTAATGAAATAAAAATGAACAAATAACAACAATGCAAATCTAGTCTTGATGAGATTTCTCCACTAGTGGTACTGCTATAGTGCGTATGTTTATAACCACTCATTGTTCGTAATGGCAAGACGGCAAGAGTATGTGCATAGTAATAGTCAACTTTAAGTGGATTTAGCTTAGTCGTACCAGCTTCCTTGTAATGGTTTGTTTGTGCACGAAGTTGGCCTTTTTTCCGAGGAGGACGATGATGATGATGATGAGCCTCTGCTTCCATGATATTGCCCGTTGTCTTCGCCGTAGTAGCTAGCCGGATAAATTGGATCATTTTCAAATCCAATTTCTTCAAATACTCCGTAACGATATTTCGCCCATTCGTGGACAAAGGCTCGCTCTGCAGAAAAGAAAAGAAAACACGAAATAAGAACATGAATTTTTACCAACATTTTTACTATTTAATAATTCACAAAGACGTATGCCTGTACACATATATTCTTCTCAACCATATACGTCAAAGTTTTAAAAACTTTTCTGCGTGGATATGATTAAATAAACATGTGTAGAGCTGAGTGAGCATATGATGATACAATGATATGCACGCATGCAAGGAAGAAATACAAGTACAAGGTTGAAATAAATTTTTCATTCTTCTCGTGCAATATATACATGGTAGCTATTCACGTGGGGATGTGATGACATAACGTAAATCGGAAGGAGAAATTGTGTGTGCGTGTAGTAATGGGTGTGCACTGTGCTGCTATATTTTTAAGAAGGTTTGAATCACCACCATCAACATCATCACCGTGGCAGGTGGTTCCTACTTACAACCTTTTACGACTACAGCGACTCCTTCTTTTAGACTGTCGAAAAATACGGTCTGAGAATTGGAAAGTGCTTTAATTTAACTATAGAAATACATACGTAACAAAGTCCATAGAGAGGGAAAGTACGAAGAAAAGTAATGATGATAATAGTGGACGGGACGAGGAGCAAGTGTACATGCACAGCAGGAGGTTGGACTAGGGAAAACAGAAGGCAGTGAGGGTTGAGTACATACACAAGTCCAAGAAAATATTCATTCAACTGCTAACAACAACACAGTCTCCAGTAATTCAACATTTTTGTACCTATGTATACTACCCTTATATTTTCTTACCATCACTAAACAGTTTACTCTGTTTCAGGTTTGGACGAATACAAGTCGGAAAATCGTTAAAATGTAGAAGCAGCAGCGAAAATCACTACTTTCCCTTTGCATACAGGTTAATAATAATAATGATGACGGGAATAATTCAATTTCAAACTGCTTATAGCATACCCTCAGTTTCAAAATGAATGGTTATATGCATACACTATACTTAAGGTATTGTGCACGATATTTACGAGAGGAGAGAAAAGTTGAAAGAAAAATGTGAAGTGGTTTTTCTTTTCCTATAAATACAAAATATTTTATGAGTCCGGACAGGCAGGTTATTTTCTTGGTGGTGAATGAAATGAATGGATGTGATGGCTTCATGTTAAAAACATTTAAAACAGACGGACTAGATTGTACAGTTTTTTTTGTAAACATCTTTCTTACAGTTAGTCACTTTTCTAAAGTTTGGCTTACTTTTACTTCTTCAGTCCCTTTTTTCAAAAAATTATTCTGTTCCAGAAATAATATGTAAATTACTCTATGCCGAGCTGTCAAAGCCTTTTTTGACAACATTTAGCAAAAGGTACAAAATAATCACACCTAAGATTTCCTTTAATAGGTATTGAGAAAGTGGATCACATAATAACACGCATGCATACATTAAGTTGGAAAAGAAAAGGTTGTGAAAAACAACTTTTCATTGCTCTGTTTCTCCAAAATTACGGGTATTAATGCTGCACAAGCAATGTGCATGCTTTCATAAATTTTATTCAAAGAACATAGCTAAAGAAGTTGCTCGTATATTATGTGATTGCAAAAAGAAGTGACAAGATTTACTATTTGCACATGATGGTAATAGCAGAGAAGAGAGGGTTTTGTATTTGTTAAAATAACGCTTTTCTCCGCTTTAGGGCAAAGATAATAACAATATTTAGCTTTTTTTGCTCTACTTCATTCAAACTTACTGAAAAGAGGAGCAAAGAAAAAAACCATTCGCTAAATTCCAAAGCATTTATTCAACATATTATGAGGCTGCTGGCTTCTGCTGCTATTATTCCACTACTATTCTACAACACTACTCATTCGTATTTTTTGCAAAAAAAATATTCTTTTGGTATAGTTTAGTAGAATAGAGTTGAAAAAGTTGAGAGAATGAGAGCTTCTCACGAGAACATTAACTGGAGAAAAAAGAATGTAAGGCTGCTCTGCTTTCTCTCTCTGCCTGCAAAAGAGGAGCAAAAAGCGAGTGCGGAAAATTAGGGCAATCATTGAATACGTATATATACATTTTCGCACACATTTTGCACACCAAATCCAATTTAACTTGTTGTTACAAGTGGTGTGAGTATTATAGACTTTTCGTGTAAGCCTGTAATATTGTATTATACAAAAGGAATAAAAAATAATACGCCTTGAGCCCGACAAATGCTATTTGTACAAGAATAGAAAATTTGTACAATGCGATGATGATGATGGTCTGAAGCAGCAAAAAGCAGGCAAGGACGATAGAAGCAGGAAAAGTGGGAGCAAAACTTCCATTTTTCCTTGTCTTCACTCAAATAATCGCATCAAATAAATGGTAATGGTCATCCTATACTACTACTACACTCCTTCCTCCCTCCATCCGTCCACACTCCACAAAATTTGCAGAACAGGAGCAGCAAAAGCACAAGAACAAAAAAGTGCACACACGGAAGAAAAACAAGTGTGGGAGAGAGAAGCATAGATTAATCCTTTTGAATTACGTTTAGATGAAAAGAACACAAGCGAAAAATAAATAAATTGAGTAGGTCAAAGGTTACTAATTTACTTGAGCAGCATGAACAACTGAGAAACAGGGAATGAAATTTAGAAGGCTAGACCACACACCAGCAAACAAGCCTATTTTTACTACAGAAACTCCTACAATGCCTACTGCACACTCTTATTTTTGATTAACTGAAAATGGCACAAAAATAAGATAAAGTGAAAATTACTACAAAACTGATAAGAATCTGAAAAAAACAAAGGTGTAAGAGCGAGAGAGTCAAGTGTGGTGTAGCAGGAAAGAGAAAGCATCGAGCTTGCTTGTTTACATCAAGTCAAAAGAGAGAAGACAAGGGGTCGGCCCAAGCTTCATATTTCATAAGTGAGTTCTTTTTGCTTTATAAAAAATAGAGAAAGGATATTATTAGCTTGTTTAGGATTGGAGTGTGGACGTGTAAACTGCTAGTGTAAACGTAGAGTAGATGACGTTTTTTTGCGTTTGCTCCAGTGTCCCAAACACACCTCGTTTTGTTGGTGTGGTGTGTATTAGCGTTTAATGAAAATATACTGCTAACTAACAAGAACTGTTATCATGATTTCTCTTAAAACCCGACTCCTTTTAATTGCAAAATATTATTGCACAGAAAAGTAAAAAAAAGAAAACCACATTTTTTCACGATTGGAGTAATTATCGCGGATATTACACGGGGAAACAGTGGGAGAAAACAAAAGAAACTTTTGTTTTGTAATTTTTATTTAGCAATATATATGCATTCCATATAGTAATTTTGTCCATAAAAACACTAATCAGCAAATTTTCCGCTGTATGAGAGAAAAATGAGAACGCGATAATAAAAATGCTCATTTTCATAATGTAGCGAAATAATAGCAACAATCACACTGATTGTGATTTTTGATACTAAATTATTGCAAGTTTTACCTGGGAATGAGTGTGCCATATCCGTGTCGTTATATCCCATAACATACTGAAATCCCACATGAATTTTCTCTGCTTGTTGCCCACATCCTCGGGATTGCTGTGTCCATGGTCGATGCCCAAATACGGGATGTTCTCCATCAATCTGGAAATGGGACTCGCCCACGCTACTAGAACTAGTATAAGATGCAGGAAGCATTTTACCGCAAGCTCGTGAGTCCCAAGTGGCTGGCAAGACTATTTGCACACGGTGAAAGTAGGCTCGTCCTTTTGTCGCTCCGTTAAGATATTCCGAGGCTGA
>JAQIXW010001443.1:0-19406 GCA_034700685.1 Willowsia buskii | reverse complement strand
GAAAATTTAAAAATAACAAGTATCTTGCTCCTACTGAGTTCAATCTATAGTTCAAATAAAAAAATATATATACAGGTATCACATCTTACTACCATTATCATTATATCCATTCATCTACACATTAAGTGCGCGTCTAGATTTCCAGACAGTTCGATATCTATTTTTAACCTCAGCCTAAATTACGTAACATAAAACTTTACATCATATAAAGTACTCCGTTATCCATACTGTGCGATTTGGCAAAATGCTTGTGTGGATTTTCTAATTTCGACGAGCTTCAGTTGGGTTTTTGATGCCCAATTTTAAGCCATCAGAATCCGAGTTTTGATTCTCTTCATTTTATTGTGTGATCGAACAAACATCAAATTCTGGAATTCTGGATACTAGATAAAAACAATATAGATAGATATGTTGATAGTCACATACGTAGTAGTAAAAAACTCGGCCGCAATCAGTCAAGTATGAGCTGACACAAGAAGGGCAAGGCGACAAAAGGTGGTCCAAAACTAGGCGAAACGTTAACTGCTTTGTTGCGCCATCCTTTCTTGTAGATTGTAAATCGATACTGTACATATTTGATTGTATGTCTTCGAAATTGAAGCACGAGATTCCTTTACGGCACTTTCTCAAGCTGCAAAGAAAAGTGCGTGTTTCGTTTCGTCCGTCCATTACAATTCAGTTATGGTCGAGTGACGGAAGTGAGAGAAATTCTCATGCTAGTACTAACACGGTTTCCCTACAAATTCGCTACCATCAGTCAGTCAGTCAGCGTATAGAATTGTGTGAGAATGGACGCGAGTTGCCCCGAGTGTAAGAAACCTTCATAAAATATATTGGAAAGTATAAAAGGATTCCGGAGAAACACCCAAGCGGAAGACTGTGGGACACTTTTGTAGATTGAGTGTTTCACTCTTTCTCTCAAGCTCACTTGAATGTCGCGGTTGTCGTTGTCGCACATGGACCTAGCTTTCACCAAAAAATCCTGAAATAGCACAATAACGACTAACGATAGTAGAAATGGATGGATGATGAAGATAAAATGTATTGGTGTTTGTAAATATTCCTAAGGGCATCATCATTTCGAAGCAGTAGTAGTTGAACAAAAAAAAAGATCCAGGACTCCAGCTATCAGTACCCTCACAAGATTTACTCTCACGTTTCCAGTCCTCACTCGAATTTGAAGGAAAGCTGAGGGATTATAGGTGACCTGGGATTACTATTATATGGGAATAATGGCATGCGTCGAGTTGGGAGAGATTCGCTTGTTTTAAGATTTATACTTATTTTTGGTATAAATACTAGTGTAGATACATCATAATAAAAACAAAATTATATGACTATAGTTGTATAAGAGACATTTTAAAGTGACGATAATAATATGTCGCAAGATTCATAGACAAAGCATAGTCCAACCCAGCAACACTGGCTGTGGTAGTTTGGTTGGTGATGCAAATATAAGATTCCGTCTTTGCCCGGGCAAACTAACTAAGCATTACTGTTTACTTGCTGCTTTGCTTTAAGCAAGGTGTGTCTACCCAACTGTATTTCCTTTTCAGGATTCGGGAAGTAATTTATCACTTGCTTACGTACCCCTACAACCACTACAACAGCCGGTATGTCCTCTGTGTACAATTCATATTTGCAAGTCTTTCATGCAAAGTTGGTAATCATTCTGCTCCAGCAAAAACTGATGGTGAATGGTGACTGTCGACTGTATAAACCAGTTTATCCTGAAACTGAAGCAAACACATGAAATTTCTTATGATATGGTGTGTTGGTGTGCAATAGTCATTCATTATTATTTTCTACTGCGTATTTAGCTTACCACTTCCTTCACATTTTATTTGGTGAAATTTCCTTTTGTCTCTCGGTATATGCACATGTTACTGCAGTATGGTGGAGGCATAAAAAGGAAGTTTCTTAACAGTGTGAACAAATATTGATTTAAAGGATATTATGAGATTTCACATGGCTTCCTTCGGTTCCTCTCCGTCTGGAAGTGAAGTTCCGTCCGCCGGCAACCAGTACATTTTATAGGGCTTGTAATGTTGTGGACATAAACGGTATATTTATCATCTAAAAGGAGACAGACTCAATTCCTTTAAAGGTCTTTCGGACACATTCCAGCAGCAATAAAATGAAATCTCTGGAAAACAACAAACCACAAAAGTACTGAAGTGTACACATACAACGATATCATTGATGGCGAGTGTGGAGGCGGACTCAATACGAAATAAAAATGAAGACATTATAGGGTTGGCTTTCAGTACTTGTTTGAAATTTTGATACATGTAGACATGCTCAGTCGGCAGAAATGAAAGTTATACATACAATCTTGGAACGCTGGAAAAATTGCAATAAAAGACAGGATTGTTGTAGTTTCAAAATACGTGACACTGTACTGTTTGTGACGGACATAATTATGTTTCGATAAAAAGAAATTTTCTTCTGTCAGCTGTAATTATCAGAAATTACCACAAAGTGTTGACTTTAAATATTTTGATCATCGCTCGTTTTCATTGTGCTTCGTTAAGGGTGAGATTTTTTACTTCTCAACTTCCAGGGAAGAATCTTATGCATTTCCTTACTTTTCCTTCCATTGATGTTATAAGAAAATATTAAGATTGTATGTTTTTTTTGGAAAGCTGTAACCCCCCACGATGTTTATATTTCAATTTTCTTTTTTCTGCACTAAAGTTACGATTCGATTCTAGAAAACTTTTCAAACCCCTTCCAGAGAACGACGGCTGTGTTTTACCATTATTTGACATGTCTATGCATTTTAACCTTAACCGAGTTGCTCAAAGTCAATATCAACAACCACTCACTTTCACAACGCTGCTTAAAACTTCATCTAGAGCTATATACTACACACATGTGCAGCATTTCAACTGAAAGGATTGGATGGGTTTACGAGTAGAAATTATGGTCGATAATATGCGAACAGAAAGAAAATAAACCGTTTTACAGGTTTTGAAGGGGTTGCATGTACGCAAACATACATTTACACACAGCTTGTATATAATATAGGAAACGTTTTATAACTACTCGTAGTCACAATGCTCATTCAGTTGTGACTGCTTGCTGCATAATCCTCGTACTTTTTTTCCTGGTTCATCTTTCTAGCTCTCTGTCTATTCTTCAGTCTCCTTTGCTACAGTATTCACAGTCATTCATTCCTCCTGAAAAATAGTAATGCATAAGTGCTTAGTGGAGCTCAAGGAAATTGCCCCTACAACCATTCTTTTATGTACCCTCTCTTTATCCTACCCTGACGAAGAGAAAGACAGATGACGATGAGGCTCTGCGGAAGTTAAAGCAACAAAAAGATTTCAAAAAATTGGATAGGAATGGGTAGAAAAATAATGCGAGTGGTAAAGTAAGCAACTCTGCATTACATCAAGTTCTCAAGTCAGTCATAATATACTATAGATATATAGCTAATATAGACCTACTCTATATTATTACCTACACGTAGTTGAAGTTGACATAGACCATATTATACCGTTTTGGGAGTGCATACGTAACGCATCTGTAATGTCTTGATGCACTGTGGTGGTGAGGTGTGTGGTAAAGAGAAAAGAAGACCATCAACTAAATTGATATATCCTGTCAAAGGAGTCAGCTCGAAATTGGATGTGTACTATGTTGTATGCATACAGCATCATACCATCATCATCTTTCTCCACATACTGTAACTTTCACCGGGTGTTTTTCACTTGCTTTCACCCACTCAACTTTCTACTCAAGAAAAAAGCGAAAGAACCTTATATTGTATGACTCTGTAAATAGTTGAGGAATGCATGCATATAATCATCATCATGTTAATAATGTCATGAAGCTTTAGTGCTCTAGCATACAAGCTTATAAATATATGGTTTAGCCGTTCTATCGCTTTAACTCAAGTGAATGAGTAAGTTGATGTTTTTGTTGCTTCTGTTGTTGAAGCTGATGGGTTATTCCCAAAAGAACTGCACATACATGAGGAAGACAAGAAATGGTACGTGATGCTGCCGTTGTTGATGACACTATACTTTTATTATTATTATGACTATGACTGTGCATCAAGTTGTTGTACGCTAAATTTTCTTTCTCTTGACAAATATTCTAATATGAAAACAACAACTCACTTCACACTTACAACGACAAAAACATTCTCTCAAAGCGTAGGCCACAATTTTCTCGGAACACTTGTCGCAAGGATGGAAATGTGTTTTGGCAGTTTTAGCAACATCAACAACACCCACCACATCATCATATCAAGTCATCTCGTGTTACAGATGCAACCATCGGCCTAAATAACGACATACAAGAACTTAAAATAAGTTTCTGTGTTTATACGATGCGATAAATGATAAATGCATCATACGAACAAAATCTATTACGAATAACAAAATTTTTTTGGCTGTTTTCATTGTATTGGGTACTGACAACTCATACCACCAGACTTAATCTTATGATCATTACGACAAAAATAGGAGAGCTCTGCAGTTTATCGGAGCAAAATCTGAATTGAATTTTATTTTTTATGCTATCTTCATCTCATATTTAAGTTATATTTTATGCACAATTATATTGTCAGAATGAATTTTAGTGCACAAGGAAGAATAGGTTTGCTTTAATGACCTTATATGAACTCTACTATCAGTATCCTTTGACATAGCCCTTGCAGCTATAACGGAATGGATAGAAGTTTATCCCCAGTGTACTAAGGGAAAACCATAGATTATTTAAAAATATATATATATTGTATGGTGAATTCTATTAGTTTTATTAGTTTGGAAAGCATTGCCTTCGTATTATGTGAATATCAGGCAAACCAAAAAGTTTTGTGTTTAATGTGTTCTCAAGAGTCATACCAACTTTTTATGATTAAAAGTTGCCCATTTTAAGCAAAAAAATTACATGAGCAGAAAAATATATTATTTGACTTATTCAGCGTTTGATGTTGATTGTGTTCATAAAAATAATATATAATGATTTACCGGTTACATGAAACAAGACCCATTATGGAACAAGTGAAGAAAGGCAAAATAAGTAGACGATAATATAATAAATTAATCAAAATCAGAACATTATTATTAATAATGTTCTGATTTTGAATGGATAAAAATACAGTCACTGTGCTTTACGTAGGACAGATTCAGGTCTTTGGGCTTGGCTCTTTTTTAAATTCTCTCATTGCTTTATTAGCATTACCATAATTATATTGTAATTCAAATTCTAACGTTTCACAGCGAATAAAGCTAGCTCATTGTAAAAAACCATGTGCACAACTTTATAAACTTGAAAATGTTAGAGGAGCTTCCCGAACATTTCTGGAGACAATTTTATTTGCTTTAATTTTGGCAATGAACTTGGTTGCTTTGTAAGTGTTAAGCTTTGCAATGATAATTTAATAGTTTGTTTATGCATTGCTGATTCGAATCCTTTGTAATAGCCAAAGTACAAAAGTAACTGCGAAAATTTTCAGGACAAAATCTTGAGCTTGTTACAAATGTAAAAATACAATATACTTCTAAGTTAACCGATGAGAAGGAATTTGAAAAGGGATAGTTACGCTCACGAATTTCGTTTTTTCTTTTCTTCCCCTAATGGTACCATTATTCACAGTTAACTTTTAGTACGAGCGGACTTGTTTTTATACTGGGGATACCCCTGCAGTGTTTTGAACATAGAATTAATCATGATTTTATCTTAACAATTTTGGGAGTTTGTAAGAGAAATAAAATCCATTGAAGTAGTTTCTATATACGCGTGTATGGCCATTGTGTGTTTTAATAGTAATGTTATGGTCGGTATGTTTCGCACAGTTTTATGCGATTTGCTTGAATATCTATATAATACAATAATAATAATAATGCCATTTTAACTTTTTTCAAACTGTAACGGTCCTATTAATGAAATAAAACCATGTAAGCATTATTACTATGCGTGCTTCAAAAAGGGAAACGGCCTTTGGGCATAAAATTATGGGTAAGTAGTTTTGGGAAATGGAAGGTTTGAGCAAATGGATCCTGGTCGAGTTTTGCAAGAACTTATTCCATGCTTTGAACTCGTGGACATGGTTTGAGAACTAGCAATGCATTGAAAAGTGTCCCTCATTTGGACGTTAATGGAACCCCAAGAAGACATTTCCTGTCCATTACGCTTTCTGAATACCGAAAAGTGAAATGAAGACAAAGCCAGTATATAGCATAATTCCAAAAGGTCGTTTTATGAAGTGAAAATGCTGACGGTCCGATTCTGCTCGTATATGTAAGCAGTTTATGTAAGCAGTTAAACAGGTAGTTCTCATAAAAGTGATGAAAACATTTGAACTTTAATGAAAACTTGACATTAAAAGCGTTTGATACTCGTCTCACTGACAGATCACCAACTTATTCAGTTTCCTTTACCCTTATACTGTCTTGAATTAAAATATTACTTCTAATTGCTTCGAAGAAAAGCTATTATAATTATATATACGTTTCGCAATTATGTCTGATTTTCATGTCGACTTTCGCCTTGTATTTTGTCTCGTCGCACTCGCGATTTTTATAATGTTAAAAGGAGAAAAAAAATCATGCCTAAAAGTGCAAATTTAGCCCAGAGGGATCAGTTTCTTAAGAAAATAGTTTCCACGAGTGCTTTATATCACTGTACTGCAGACATTTTTAGTTTTTCCTTCTTCAAAATATACTTTATATTCCTCCCCCTCGAATTTTTTATTTCTGTTATCACTTACTTAAGAACATGCCCACAGGCTATAGCATCCAACCTAAAAGTTAAAGATGGAGAAACGCAATGCTTTTGATTTTGTGCATGCATGCTCGTGTACATTTACACTATTGGGATATAAAAAGTACTAACTTCGTTTTTTCTTCTAGAAAATTTTCACTGCATTTTTTCTCACATGCCTTCTGTACCCACAGGCTTCTTTTAGCCAATTTATTCTCTTACTACTACAACACCAATTGGTATAGTGTCAGTGCAACGGTTATGTGTACGTAGAATAAGTACATTTCTCTCTCGTATAACATCTCTGTCATTAATTTTCTCTATTTCAACCAATTCGTGTTGCCTTTCTTACTTTTGCAGCATCCCAGTAACCAAGCGTCATTCATGTCCCACCACCACATGAATGAGATTGGGAAAAATATGTATACTTGCACATCCGACACTACCAGAAGACAGTCATCATCATTTTGCGTCTTCTCATATCGTATAAAAATCCAGCCTCTACTGGCGATAGTAGAGGAGGTAGTAGTATCTACTTAACTAATATATTCAGCATTATAGAGAAGAGAAAGCAAGGCTTTTCACTGAGCCCATTACCCTCACGTCTTTCACACTCGATCTCCAGGCGACTTTCCCTCCTTTCACACACAGTCTTTCACACCCGCTCTTTGGATGAGAAGACATGTGTTATGTTGCCTAACCATATCCCATCATCATTCTTGCTTTCTTTTACAGTACTGCATTGCTGCATGGAGCATTTGCACAAAAAATATTTAGTGAGTTTTCCGAACATTTCACACAATCATCATCTTCCCACCACTAAAAGTAAAGAAAAGTTCATTTCTTTCTTCACGTACCAGATAAGCGATTACTGCAGCTTTTAAGGTAGCGAATCTCACGGTTGTATTTATGCCACCAGAAGACTATTAATAGCAAAACATAGAGCAACACTAAACACCATTACTGCACAGCTATCACAATACAATCTTCATGATTACCATCCTTTTCTAATAATCAACCGAGCTAAATTGCGTCTAGGCTTGCTGCTTTAGTCATTTACCACTACCAGCACCATTACTGCACTTTCACTGCTAGATGATGACAACGAAAGTCCACACGGTTGTCTGATAACAGCATAAAATATGGATAGTAGATCGGAAAAGCCAGTTTTGAAGAAACTAGATTCAGATCTTACAGATCAGAAGCTAGAAAAATAGGATCTGTCAAATGAGCTCGTTTACAGACATAGACCTGGCCATTATCGCTAATACAGCCATACCAGAATAATTTTCTTTCTCTTATACTACGCTCATTGTTACACAGCATTCACAACAGAACCTTTTCTGGGAAATATATACTAAGGCAAGATCGTTCAGGGAATATCTATTTCTATAAAATTATAAAATTTTAAGGGTTTAAAAGAAGCAGAGACACACAAAGTTGACAGTATGCACTCGTATTGCTGCGATACTTGAAATTTTTGTTGCACCACTGGAGCTTCTGCCCATTAAAAGAGTGAAAGTGTTTCACCCCTCTGGTGCCACATACAAGTTGATGGGGATCTAATTTGGAGTTTTCAAATGATGACAGAGATGATGATGAGAAGAAAACGGAATGATGATTATGATTATTACAACAGCCTTGAAGCATTCATTGTACATCTCTTTTAAACATTGCCACTTTTCTTCTCCTTCTTTTACCCTCTCTCCCAAAACTAATTTTGAACATGAGGGATGAAACAAGTGGATTCCTACTACATGGTAAAATATAAGGTACAGGTTGTATAAGAATAATATCATTCGTTGGATCAGAACTCAAAAGCATAATCACGTGCTGATTGTACTCCAAAGGCAAAGAAAGAATTTGGAATGTGCCATATAGCTTATATATGATAATATTGTTTCATACTCTCTGCTTTAGCTTCCTTCTTACACAACATCGTTTCATATTCAAGCTTCATAAAATGAATGCACTGGAGCAGAGCAAAATAATAAGTGTAGGTACATCCATATCCGAAGGGAAAAGTGGGATGAGGTTTGAGTGTCGAAAGAGTACGTTTTCTCCTTTCCTCCTGATTATGAAATCGTTATGCTAAAAATTGTAAAATGTAAATGGTGTGTCCTTTGCATAATATTAAACAAAATGAATGCAGACAACCAAGATCAGTTGCGGCACTGTGTATTCTTCAATAGAAAAAGAATATTGTAAACTTGGAACTTTTCCTCTGATTCTCATTATCATGCTCATCGTATTATTCCTCCTAGTTGTCTCACTCACTTGCCATCATCATCGTCATCCTACTTAAGAACAGTGGGCAAAAGCAGTGTATTTGTTTTAAAAGAAAGGGAAATAGAAATAATAAAATAAAATGGGATGAGGAAGGGAGAAGGACAATTTAGCTCAAGTCGCACACTTCTCAGCATAGATGTATTTCCAAGAAGTGGATTGCCTTCACTTCAATTGCCTTTTAAGAATGTGAAAGTTTAATGCAAGATAAAAATACAGCATAGGCTGATACTACCATTTCGTTTGAACGCTGGCAACTACCTACTTGCTATTGCGATGTTGTTGTTACAATTACATTTTAGCTTCATCTCAAAGCAGAGTAGTAGGATGATGAGAATGATACTTTGCTCATTTATTACTAAGGAAGAAAGTAAGAAAAAGAAAATGAAACCGTTTCAATGTAAATAAGTTGCCTACTTAGCAAAACAAAAACAATGATATTGCGACAGAGAAAAAAAAGTAGGCAAGAGGGAAGGGGAATAAGCAAAACAAAGAGAGAACAGGACATACTAAAATTACATTGCTCAACGTTGTCATCATCTAAGAAGAAATCATCACCATCACTCTTCTCCCTCTTCTTCCTGTGAATCTAGCAGAATAAAAGAAGGGAAGCTATGAGGACATGTTGCAATGCAGAAAATAAATAGAAATCTTCATGCAAAGGTAACAACGGGAAACTGGTTTACTACCTTGAACATCTTATCATGTCTCTTTCACCACGAGAGGAAAGTAGGAAAACAACAACAAACAGGGAGGGAGGGAAAAGGAAGGAGAAAGCTCATGCATGAACAGTCATAATTGTCATCTCATTTTTTCTCCTTGATACCACTCTGCTATGGTATTACCATTGCATTACCACCAGCAGAGTAAGTAATGGCATATGGATCAAGACTAGAGGACGGTTACAGTAATAACAAGATTTTTTATGGATTCCGTTCCAGAACGGGAGGAAAAAATATACACTTGGGAAATGAGGCTGTTGGTATTCTTTCACTGGTACTACAAGGACTACATACTATGATCGTCTGATGACAGTTTTTCTGTGCAATATTATGTACTTTGTTAAATGAGAATGGGATACTCCTCTAGTTACCTACTTTACTTCCACAAAAGGCGCATAATAATAATAATAACATATGATATAACATGTGTGTAATGTGGTAGCAGTAATGGTAATAATAGTAACACAGTGACAAAATAAAAATGTGTGGGTGTGTTGTATTATGTGTCAAATAAAAAATGAGACAACCAGCCCTTCATCCTTCTTCATAGTCATTGACGTAGTCTCTCCAAAGGAATTTGAGTCATGAGGTGGCTATTATATAAAACACACAAATGCAGTCGTAGAAGCTGTAATAATGGTACTTGTGTGGCAGGCAACAGCAGATTTTTATTCTTGTTCAAGGAAATGGGCATGCACTTACTATTTACTATTATAATAATAATAAGAAATGCATATAAAGTACATATATTTTAATACAAAAGTTGCGTGGAAAGTAGTTTGCTTGATAGCATGTTCTGTAAATGCCAAAATGAAGCACCATATGGCCAGGAAGAATATATGGAACAATTTTTTGATGAAAAATGGGGTTAAGATAGTAGTAGTGGTGGCAATGCCATTATATCACAGCTTCTGGGCCTCCTCCTCTTTCGTCTAACTGCACCTCTTCCTTATATTTCCTCTCTTGGCCTGAAGAGTCAGCAGAGAAATAGTTTTGAGAAAAACAAAATGAATGTGGTATGTGTTGTGTGGTAGTGGCCGTTGTATTTTATATTGTGAAGGCACCGGTTGTAGTAGCCCAAAGTAATAATGTTACTGTGTCGAGTTCAAGGGAAACCTGATGAATGAAATGGAAAAAGAAAGAAGGAGTGAGCAAGGAAAAAAGGAAGATTTTTTTTTTCGTGAACAAAACTGGGTGGACCTTGCCTTGTGGTATCCATTCTCTAAGGGTATGTTACGAGAGCATATTATGTAAAAGTAGGTTTTTTGTAGGTTCATGTATGTAGGTACCTGTGCAACTTCCTGCGTTTTTCTGGCCTTTTTGAGAAAAAAGGGAAAATGGACTTTAACCACATTATAGTATATTATCCTATTCATGTCATCATGAAAACTGAAAAAGAGAAAGAAAGAAAACTGCATATGGTTATGGTAATGATCTCAAACAATGCGAGTTCTTTTTCTTTCAGTTGGGTAGTGGTGGAACTTTCTGTCTCTGTTGGGTTGGGTGGACTAGAATGAAAAAAGCATTCTTTCCTTCTACCCTCCCATTGCAGAATAAAGAATGAAAACCACAATATAAGCTATATTATGATGATGGTGTCTATCATCTCTCTAGGTTATCGACTTACTCCTTCATGTGGAAGAGGGAAATTGGTCTAGTAGAAAATGCGGTCAGAAACAACAACGGTGGATTATTGGAATACCAAAAAAAGTATGGGAATGAAATGTCTGCGTACAAGCTTTCTTTTTTTTGCTACAAATGGTACTCATTCCTTCCTTTATTTTATGTAATAAGTTGAACTATGCACTATAATATTCTTTTATTGAAATCAAGTTCTGTGTATAGACATATTTGCTCAGATGTGTCTATGAGCAATCCATTTAAAAGATATTACCATTCGAAAAGAAAAGTTACTACAAATCATTTCCGCTTTTTTACAGCTTCCATTCTTCAACTTCCCTTGATTTTCGAATGTTTTCACGTATTCTATTATATTACATCTAGGATTATGCGAGGAAGGTGTAGTTGTAACTTGCTCATTCACTCAACGTCAGACATCGTTTCAACATTTTTCTTTTGTTAATACATCTACTTCATTCACTCAATTGTGAAAGCAGTTTTATGTAATAACTGGCTAAAACGAGACAGATTGAATTAGAGATGACGACAGTAATTTCATCATGGTAAAAAGCTGTACGGAAATCTAACAAAAAAGGAAAGTGTAGGAGAAATGAGATTGCAGGAGTCAAAACTACTAGCACCTACCTTCATTGATCAATAATGAAATGGAATAAGGATGACTCCAATTGATGCAAAGTTACTTCTTTGCTACTGGCAGAATCAAGAATGATATATAAGTTCTATCAGGTCATGCGTATAGTGTTTCGTACCCATTTTTCTTCGCTTTCTATTTTTTACAAGTTGGATTTTGTGACGGCTGAGTGCAACTATATTTACTGATAATACAAAAAACATAGTAGATATATATAAACATATACTTAGCCTCTGGACATCTTTTCACTTACAATGATGAGAGAAAAAAATAAGAAAAGGGAAAGGATTTTCTACGTAGCTACAATGTCAAGCTTTTTATGTTCATATAGAGCACTCTGATAACTGTAATATTACAATAATATTGTCAGTTTTTGGTAAGTGGTTGGTAGCGTACTTCTCAGAATCTCAGAATATCTTTTACGTGAGTTCCCTCTTAACGGCTACCAATGCCATTCAAAACATAACTTTTCTTTTGCACTTCTTGCTACTACTACTACTACTACTCTGACTGACTGAGCTATATATAGAGCTTGCTCTCATAACGGTTACGTTGCAGTTACAGACACGTACTTATAAAAATGATATCACATTCACATCACACCATTATATATTATATATTAAACATTGGATTGGACGATGTGCAGTACAAAATGGCTATTCTGAGAGTGAAAGCACCTATGTAACAACCATAGTTAGTAGTCACTCCTTTCTTTCGCTGTGTGCGTATAAAGTACACTATTTTTAAAGTTCAAGTAAAACTTTTTCCATTCAGTCTAGTTAAAAGTGGATTTGTGTCCAGCAATAGCATTACACTTTCTTAGCAATCTTGATACCCCTTTTTACGGTCTACACCTCTCTACCACCTACTGTGCTACATATACTGCACAGTGCGAAGTATAAAGATGGTAATGATGATCATGATTGGTATCACATTTCCGTGAGATCTTCCACTACTTATCTTATAAACTTCAGCAATACTTTTGCTCTTGCCTCCCTCTACCTACATGCTTCCTAAAAATAAGAATAGTATAGCAGTATGTTTTATTTAGTAGGGACTAAGTAGCTCAGTGTGGTAACAGTGGTAATAGTAGTAGAAAAGTAAGCAGTATTCTGTTCGTAAATCTACTGACATAATTGGATGAGTGACTTTCACAGTTCTTGGGCAGTTAAAGTCATCAGAATGACAAGTTATGAGGTACGCTTGTCGACTTTCACAGGAATGCCTTGAAGCAGCAAAGTGGCTATATAAAATGTTGCACCACTTCACTTCTACTACTAATAGTATTAGAAAAGGAAAGGGATTCGAGAAACTCGGACGAGAAACAACAGTTTAACTGCATGCCTTTGTGTCGGTCCAAGTTACTCTTTCAACTACAGCAATTATATCATATAGGTTTATAGCACAAGCTATTTCTATATTTCTTTGTGTAAAGTCGGGACAATTCAAAAACTCAGCACAGACGCGAGGAAATATATTATTGTGTCTTTACACATCCGTTTTACTTTTAAAGGTAGCTGACCACGATACGCCCACATATGAAATTAAACATGAACACAATATCTCGGAACAAGGTCAATAACATTTTCCCATGAAATGTTTCTTTCTGTAAAATTTACGTACCTTAAATTTCCGTCATTGTAATAATAACGAATATACGGAATAGCATAATGTGTAGGTAAAGACCTACATTTTATTTATTCATGAAAACAACGTAAATATTTAAACCCAACAAATTCTCATGATTAGCGAATGAATTAGAATCTTTTGACACTTTAAAGCGTTTTTCTCTACTAATAATCACGGAAATCATTAATATTATGATTTTTATGATTATTACTAGTTCTATTATTTGTGATAAGATATCAAAAATGAGAATTTGCAGTAAATTTTAAACATACAACCGAGCAACGACCATGTTTTACTTGACGCTACTGCAAGGGCAAAAAGCTTAAGGCACATGATATGTATTGTATTCAACAAACTGTATGTACCTAGTACGTACAAAACTTTAGAGATATTTTGTTGGTATTTTACCGGAAAAATATTCCTACAATACTGGCAACCTATTCTATATGTTGCAACTTTCAACATTGAAATGTTGAGCCTATAATAACATAAACAACACGACTAAAACCAGGATGAACTTCTTCATACTGGAATACATTGAAAAACACCTTAATAGCAAGTAATGGAAGCAATTTACTTACCTACCTGGTATGCAGCTTTAGCTTGGCTGACTATTGTAAACTCTCAATGGAACAAACAATGGGATATGATGTGTGCGTGTGTGGGGATAGTAAAATTTGACGACTGAGTTCACAGCCTATATAATTTGGAGAAGCATTATTACAACCCCAACACAGCCAAGTATCATTGTTATTCACACAAACAACCTCTGAAGTACACACAAAGGGAGTCTTCCTCTCACTTATTGTGACATGGAAGCATAATAGCAATAATCATAATAATATATAATGTAAATCGACGAGAGCAATAGAGATTAGAGTCAGCTCAGCTCACATACACTCGCAGAGAAAGAGGAAGGTAGGAATGCCCTTCAGTCGACCTACGTAATATGCTAAAATTCACAACAAAATGGTGAAAGTAACAAACAGGCCATATGTATGCATTATAAATCAAAGGTGTGTGTGTGTGCGCTACGTATTTGTTGTTACTATTACACGTTGTAGACTTGCTCCCTATAATTTCAAGTTTACATGAAACTTTACATTTTCACCGTCACTTTTGGTGGTGTGCTTTACCTTATGTAAAAATTTTACCTCTTCGCTTTCACCGAGCAGTTTACTTGAACTTTTGAGAGTTCATTGTAGACTAAACTAATGCAACCAAACAAAAACCGTGACATGGTAAAGGTTACTGTTAACCCTCATACTCATGCTGTTTCCCCAAGGCCCTTGTGTGCACTGCATAAGTATTCTTATGTATCAGAGACTTTATTTGTCTTTCTGGTTTTACTGCCTAAAATGCTGGTTGGTTTCTTTTAATATAGAAGTATATTATGTGTGTAGTGTGTGCTCATTAGTCATAATAATAAAGTATGAATATTTATGTGTATCCTTTCTTATCATCACTACGTATAATTCAGCCAACATAACACACAAAACTCCAAGTTTCAGGTTTACAATTTTTCCGCTACTGCTCGTTACTCGTTACACACACTGCATTGTTTATTTCTCTATCACGATTTTCAACCGTATGTTTCTCTCGTACTAGTAGTAGATATGCATCGTTTACAAACGAGGTATCATATACGTGTGTACTAAAAAATTATGCATGCTCCTGTGGGCTGAAAAGAGCCCTCTATAAGCTTTATTTCTTTTATGCTCTATCATGACATATTAAGTTGTAGATATACGCATATTTTAATGTATGTCATGATAACATGAACAACTTATTCCCTCCACGGATTTTCTCGTCTTTACACAAGGACAAACACATACGCTTTTCCTCATTCTCTCGAAGGAAAATGAATGAATGGAGGTCTCGTGTAGAACATTACTACGCTGCATGCTAGCTGTATAATGCATAATATATCACTACTAATATGGTTATGCATGCGCTTACTTAGAAGGTAACATGGAGTTTTATCTCATTGAGACAGATATACAACCTTCTTTGGATTATAATTAAGACTAATTGCATAATGGCTTTTGTCTAATGTGCCATGTGTTGGAGAATAATGGAGAAAGGAAAAAGCTGTGTGTGTGTCGTGTCGAATAAATGGAGACTCATTATATGCAAAAACTTTTCGTATAATATTCATAATATGAGACGAAGAAGAAAGAACAATTTTCTAGAGGTTCGCTGGAGCCATTATTATATTATAGGAATGTGTCATTAGAGGAAAGCACGGTAAAATATATAGGTGTGTAGAATATGCATGTATGTTCCTGACACACGCATCTGTCCCTCCCTTCCGTCATTTAAACACATTCATCAAGATACCATCATCATCATTTCACGACAACGGACAAGCTGAACTTACAACATAAAATACATAAATGATTTTAGACGTTGATGACTGCTATGATTATGAATGTATAGACAATTCCCCGTTGATATTGCTAATTTTGTATGTTTTAATCCATTTATAAAAACAAATGAAAAAACAAAATGACGAGGGGTGCGGATGCTTGCAGGCAAAATGTCATTTCTTTTAGCTGCATTGGGTTTAAAGCTTTTTATTCTGCTTCTTAAGTTATATTGTATGCAAACGTAAAATATCTATCTTTGATGGAAACTGTAATGGTACAAATGATTTACGATTTCCGCATTTCATTCCTTTTATTTCAGCTGTACCAGAAATTGAAGTAGAGTCACTGGTGGGTGGCCGAGCGGAATTTCCCTGTGATGTAAACCCTTTGCCAGATCGGAGAGATGACTCGGTACATATGGTTCTCTGGTTCAGGGATGACTTTGGAAAGCCTATTTACAGGTAAGAGAAAGAAAAAGCCGATCAAAGGAAATTATTTGTGTAGAAACATATAAACCATATCTAACCAATATTGCACACATTCATAGAAACTCATTTTTATACTAAACAGTTACTTTCACTATGATTTAACATGTGCGATATATCATTCCATTACTATATTCCATATTCAATATTTACGATAAATTGGTAGGCGGCGAGATATAAAATAATTAGAATATATGGGTGTAGGCGTTTTCCCATTTTCATTTTATATTTTATTCAGATAGCATATTTGCCCAGCTAAAGGGGGTGCTTGATACGTTAAATGTCAAGAAACTAACCACAGTTTATACAAAATGGATTACTTTAGACTTACAGTCAGGACCAGCTACACAATTCGTTTAGTGTGATTTGTTGTTTGGTCAAAATGGCCAACATGTGAATAAAAGAAATGTCCAATTGGGACGTGCTGAATATTAGAGTACAAGCGTGACACCTGCCCGCCCACACTAATTCAACGTTACAAGCTTTTTCAATAATTTTGATTCTCTTGACATTTTCGCAACATAATTTGTTAAAGGTTATGATTTAAAAAATTGGAGCAGCGATGGCCGATTTGCAGTCACACTTGGAATTGAATACTCAAAGTATTAATCTTTTCCTTGGGCACTACTTAGTATTTAGGCAAGGCTACATATTATTGCGGCTTTTGATTAATTCTTCATGCCTATTTGTTGAAACAACAGCAAAGAGTCTAATTCATACATACATACGATAAACTTGGGATAGATTAGATAAAAGTACGTGGGATACATTAGTGGCTGCAACAAAGCTTTCTCCATACTTATGTAAGATCCACGATACCATTATAGTTGACTTCTAGAAAGCTTATAAAAGTGTATTCTTTCACCACAATAGACTACAATGAAATATGAATATGTGCGGAGACATTACCACAAAAATGCTATTCTGACAGTAGGGTATAAAGGAATTCCAGTCATAAATCTTTCATTGTTGTAATTTTTGCTCTTTTATTATCCCTTCTTCTTGGTACTTGATGCTCACTACTGCTGCTACCGCTCGACAACATATGGATAGCTTGGATGTTCGAGGAAAGCCGTTAGAATATGCGCGTCATTGGTCATCCGACAAGCTGTTTGGCACTCGTGCACACTTCCGTGTCGTTTCTGACCCCACTAAACCTGCTCGCTTGGTGATCGAAAATGTCAAGCTGACAGATGAAGGCGTTTATCGATGTCGAGTTGACTTCCGTAATAGTCCAACAAGAAACTTCCGTTTTAATCTAACTGTAGTAGGTAAGTAAACTTCATGAAACAATGTTGAATGCAATAACAAAATTGTTTATGAAGTTACACTTTTGCAGAGACATGCAAAAATATTGTAAAGCCCATTTGGTATTTTCTTAAAATTTTAATACTAATATGTAACCATTACTATCCATCACGCAGATTATATTAACATCATTGTGAAAAGTTCTGTCCCAATTTCTAGCTTTTATTTCATTTATTTGCAATCTTTACTACAATACAGTTTACTAAGCATAAGATGTTAGTTGCAAGATTTCTCCCTTCAAAAATGCTCATTTCATCCATTCAACGACAAAAAAGTTTTTATTCCTTTTTCATCAGAAAAGTTGTTTGATATTGTAGCAAATACTTTTTTGTTATCAACAGCAGTCAACTTTTTACATGGTTTAGGTGCGTATGGTAGTCATCTCCCTTATGCATTATTTTTATACGAATGTAATGGTCCAAAGAGGAAAAGATAGATGTTCAAAAGGAAGCCCCAAAGCAGTGATAAATGATACTTATCTGCCTAAATCTTTTCTTCAAGAGTAAAAGCAAAAGTTCACTCGTTAGTAATTTAGCAAATGAGATGAGTTACTAGAAACGAATGAAGGAAAGCTAAAAAGATTGAGTGACAAGGGAAAGCTTGCGCTACTTTTACATTAAAAGTGAGTGACTGTAACTGACTCTCGTTACTTCATTCTGAGCTGTTACATGACAGTATTCGTAAAACTCTATAAAGTTTGGATATGATGTAAAGCACTTACTAACTTTGGGTTCAATTATTATTTAAAGAGAAATAATTACTTTATGTAACACTAATAAACTTTCCAAGAGTTATGTCATGAATGTTACCAGTCGAGACATGCACTAGACAGTTTTCTAAAGAAATCATGATGAACTAAATCTATAATCGACAGCAAATTTTTTTATGCATAATATGTATTATTAATCGAACAGTAAATAATTTTTTTAACGTTGTATTTTCCATCAGAGCACTGGAATCCATTTTCATCTACAGCATTAAAAATTAAAAATACTACTTATATTTAATTTTCTAGATTACATTTGAACTCATAGCACTTTGGGTTGCTTGTAATTTCGCTTTTTCGATGGATAGAATTTTTAGATTCAGGATTTTTCAAAGTTGAATAAATGTTTGCACATTTCTTTGAACGATGAATATTCTTTTTTATACAGCTTATTCATTATTTATGTTATAAAGCATCGAAAAGTTGTTCTGAGGATCTGTATATTAAAAACTTCAAATGCTTAAATTCCGTAGCAAAGACCAAAGTGGTTATGTATTTGGAGAGAAACGAGGAAGTCTCATTTAGATGATTGATATGAAAGATGAGTATCATGTCTCTCTGGTCATCGTGTAATCAAAACGAACCACCCACCTCAATACTATACTTACATACAAAAATTGCCAAAACTATATGGTACACACTCTGTATTCATGTTTCCAATGTATTTCTTCACTTCTGCTTGTACATCCTCCGCCGCATCCTATTGTACTGTTTATGTGGGATCCTGAGGAAAGTTTGATCAGCGGTGAATGTCCTGCGATCAATAAACTTGAAATCAAACATCTTTACATAGTCCATATTGAAATGAAGTATTTTTGTGATATAATATAACATTCTGTATTATCTATG